>JANHGC010006681.1:326928-337130 GCA_027560395.1 Boaedon fuliginosus | reverse complement strand
TCAATCGGGGTGATGCCAGATTCACTTAACAGATGGGTTATTGACTTATAAGTGGCAGTGGTTCACTTAACAACTGTGCTGAGAAAGATAGTAAAATGGAGCAAAGCTCGCTTAACAAATGTCTTGCTTAACAACAGAAATGTTGGGCTTTAGTCATTAGTCGAGAACTACGTATACTTTTTCAAAATGCGCCTGCATTTTTTTCTGCCTTTGGCCTCTGCAGAATGTGAACCAGGTGAAAAATAATAAAATATAAGATAAATATAAAATACAAGCATAATAAAAATACAATATAATAAAATAGTGTGCACATGCATTGCAAATAAATAACTACATATTTATAGGCTCGGGTCTTCCCAGCCAGTTAGTAAGCAGAGAACACAGTGTGAAAAGGCTCCACCTTCAAGCTTCTTGGTAGCCCGATCACTCTGTCATTTCAAATACAGCCTCTCTTGAGTTCCCTCGGAGGAAGCTGTACTCCAGGGATAGAGAACTGAAGCCCCTTTGCAGTTGCACCAAACAAATGGATTTTCCAGTGTTATAATGTGGCCATTCGATGTGGCCACATCACGATGCCGGAAAATTCATCTGTCTGGTGCAAAGGGGCTTCAGTTCTCTGTCCCTAGAGCGCAGCTTCCCCTGAGGGAACTCAAGAGTGGCAGGACGTTGTTATGAAGAATCTAGGCTGAAGAATCAAAACCTAAAAAGCACCTTCCCAGGAGGGTTGGGCAAAGTCTTCAGTAGTAGAGCAGTTGTGGACAGCCTTTGCACACAAACCTAGGGGACAATCTCTTTGCTTTCCTGCCTGTTACGTGCATTCAGACCAGCCAAGAGAGCCTGGCTAAGGATGAGTTGACTTTAATGCTTGAAAAGGAAGAGCTTTAATGCTTCATAACTCCCTCTAGGAAAGCTCTTTTGCCAAGGCTTTGCGCAGGCCTTCTCTCGGGCCTGCAACACTGATGCTCCCGGAGAAAGGAAAGAAAAGAGGATTTATTCAAAAGGGGGAGTCAACAAGCCCTGAACTAATCCTACCACAATGGGAGGGTGGATCCCATATGAGAGGAACTGCTTTAGTCAAAGCCTGTTGTGCTTTTTATAATCAGAATTGTGGGGAGGGGGGAGATGAAGGCATTTTCCTGCCGATTCAATTGTTTTTTTCCTCCCATTTTTTCCTTTCTCACTAGAAAGAGTGGGAAAGAGAGACGATATTTAGCAGCTGCAGAACTGGGATATGTTCCCTGCTCTTCTACATTAGTCTTAAATCAGGAGTACTTTGCATTCAGGGGATTTAAATGTTCCCCTTCTAGGTTCATGGCTTGCCTGAACTTCTCTCTTTTTCTATGTGTCTATGGAGATTCTCAGTTATCCAGGTCATGGTTGTCTCAAAGGTGCTTTTTCAAAAGGCAACTGGACATTGAAGCAACCTAGAACTAAGAAGAAATTTTCTGACAGTTACAACAATTAACCAGAGGGACAATATGAATTCTCCAACACTGGAAGTTTTTAACAAGAGATTGGACAACCATTTGTCTGAAATGGTATAGGGTTTCCTGCCTGAACAGCGGGTTGGACCTCCAAGCTCCCTTCCAACTCTGTTATTCTATTCCAGTGATGGTGGACCTTTTTTGGCACCAAGTGCCCAACCAGAATGCGCATGATGCACGTACATGGGTGCATGTGGAGCACCAGAAATCCAAAGACCAGTTGGCCGGTGTGCATATGTCTGTTTTCAGGCAGTTTTTGTGCCATTTCCCGAGCCTTTTTCTCGTGGTTTCTGGCCCCAAAAAAGGGCTGAAAGTGGCCTGAAAGAGACTGAAAATGGTCCAAAGACAGCCTGAAAAAGGCCCCCAAACGGCCTGTTTTTAGAGCATTTTTGGGACCATTTTCCAGTGCTCTGGCACCTGCAAAGACCAGCTGGTCATGCGCGCCAGAAACCAGAAGAGCAGCTGGCAATGGTGCACGTGCTCAGTGCGAGGGCTCTGCATGCCACCTCTGGTACGCGTGCCATAGGTTCGCCATCACGGTTCTATTCTATTGTTTTTCCTTTATAGCGTAATAGATTTGGATAACTGAAACTTTTATAAATTATTTATTTATTTATTTATTAGATTTATATCCCGCCTCTCTTCCCCAGTCAGGGGAACTCGAGAATTAGAGTAAAAATCAAGCCTCTGAGGCTGTGAATCAGGCTCCCTGTGAGTCAGCTTCCCCCACCCCAGCTGATATGACCAAGGATGAGCAGAAATGCCAGCGGGAATCTTTATCTGTATTTGTCCTGTTCTAACCACAATGACTGCTAAACAGGAAACTGGAAACTTATCTTGTAAGTGAGAAAAGTAACACTCTGTCTCTAAGGGCCTGGTACAATGACTACAAAACCTAAATTCATGATGCTCTGCTTCCTGTTACCTTGAGTAAAAGCAGTATAAAAATGTGTATGTAATTCTGATTCTTTGCCCACTTTCTCCTCTGAAACCTGGGGGGGTGAGGTTTGCCCACTTTTTGTCTGATCAGCAATAAAGTGTAACTTCTCTGAACCTCATTTCAGGTGTGTTATTTTGGTCTACCCCACACCTGAGGAGAGCAAGGTCATTATACCTTGGAGACTTTTTGCTTCTCATCCAAGAAACTGAAGAAGCTTCTTGGATGAGAAGCAAAAAGTCTTCAAGGTATAAGGTTCGCCGACCTTGCTCTCCTCAGGTGAGAGTTCTTTTTCAGAACTCTCTTCAGTTCTGAAGAAGCTTCTTGAATGAGAAGCATAATGTCTTCAAGGAGAAACAAAGCTCAGTTGCCTTTTGGAAAAAAAAAGAAGCAGCACCTTTGGGAGTTCTCTCTTTTTCTTTCTATCAAAATTGAATGATGATGCCAGAGTGGCAAGGGCTACATTTAGTTCTCTGCAGGGAAGATAACAGAATAGAGATTTTGTTTTGGGTTAGCATTCTACACCATTCTGATCTTAATTTGCTAGATTCCACATTCCATATTCTACAATGGTTTTCCCTTCTCCATGAATTCTAATTTAATTTTACCTAACTAGGATAATTTCTGCATTTAATTTGGTATTGGAATACACTTCTTTCAATGCACTTGCAATATTATCCCACTCTGTACTATTAATGCATGCATGAGGATTGCCAGAATCCTGTAAATGAGGTAACCTTGATTTGATCAAATATGTGACTGGATTAATATTTTTAGATGTGTTTTATTGTAGGCCTTCACAAAAGAATTTTAGATTATTGCAAAAAGTTCATATTCTACCTTTGAGGATAAAGCTATCCTGGGTCTCTAGCAATGCTTTAAAAATGCAATAACAAATTGAAATCCAAAAAGCCAACATATGTAAAATTCAAGCCAATATGCTTATTAGAATAAAACAGCTTTCTGCAATGTAGCAAGGGAGGAAAAATATGAAGGAACACAAAGTTTCAGTAAAGGTCCTGTATTTTTTTACATTTAAATCTGGAATCAAATCTCAGAAAAGTAGAAGACATGTAATTTAATACATTTTCAAATGAATGCAATAGAAATTATACTTTGAATAGCTCTGGTGCCAGTTCTCAAGGACAATTATTTACACTATGAAACGTGAAAGTTAAAGTTCATAGTTCTGTTTATCATCTGAGGTTTGTATTCCATGCCATATTGGAAAATATGGTAATAATTAAAAATTGATGACCCAGGGTCTCAAGATTGTATTATTGGGTGGGAGCAAGTGTGCTAGATCAACAGGGTTAGGGTTACCTTGGCAACTTTAAGCCTAGTGGACTTCAACTCCCAGAATTCCCCAGCCAGCTCAGATCAGCAGGCTGCAACCTTTTGGGCAACAGGGACCAGTCCCGTGGAGAAAAGTTATACTGTGAACTTGAGAGGGTGTGGTTTTATGTGCTGCCTGCATCCTGCAGATGGGGTTTCACTTGTTTGTGTGGTCCAGTTGTTGGCATGCCACGTACTGGCGTTAGCCCCTGTTCTAGATTATTAGTTAATATCTACTAAATTACCTCCTTTGGGGACATTGTTTTTCAGACATTTTAGCCTCTTCAGAGATTTGTTCATGTCCTAGAATATTAGCATACGATCAGCAATAGCACTTCGACTTATATGCCGCTTCATAGTACTTTACAACCTGGTTTTGTGACAGGCCTGGGATTGATATGATGGGGTCCCTGGTTTGTTTTGTTAATGTTTGTTTGAATGTTGGCTGCCTGTGGGGTTGTATATTGGTTTTTAGTGTTTTAGATTTGAATTCGCAAGCTACCCAGAGTCTATGGAATAATAATAACAACACCAATGGCATGACAAAGCAGCAATGATGGTGCATTGGACTATCTGCAAGAAAATATTATTTGCCTGCAAGCAAGAACTTGTGGGGCCACTAAATGGACACAAACGTAAGAGAAAATGAAGAAGGTAAATTGCCCTGGGAATTTAGAATTCAAACACACAACATCCCAGACTTAACGATTATTTTATTTATTTATTTGTTTTTTTACAAACAATCCCTCATCCATTAAACAGTTTGTCATTTGGGTATAAATATCTTTCTACTTAACAATTGTTGATAAGAAGGACAAAAAAAAATCTGGATAATGGACATTGTAATATCGAGAGCAGGCATGTCCAAAGTCTGGCCCGGGGGCCAATTGTGGCCTGTTTTCAAATTTCGAGCAACCCACAGCCTCTTCTCCCCACCGGCGTATGTTCTTCCCTTCACCGCACAGCGGTTCCTGCAGCTGTCCCCTGTTCATTTGTGTGGTAAAATATACTAAGTTGATGGATCTCCACTTCTTGCCTTAAATTAATAAAAGGAATGAATACAAAACAACTAATGCGTGCAAAAATAAAACCTAGTCTTTATTAAGACAATAACTAACAAACTTATTTTTCTCTTTCAGATATTAAGAACAGTCTTTCTCTTTCCCTTTCTCTTTCTCTTTCCACAACCAGAAGAACAACAAGAAGGAACAGGAAGGAAGTAGGAGGTCTTAAACATAATGAAAAGTCATAGAGTTTCTTATCCTGTAAAGATAGAAGGTAAGCTAGTTAAAGTCTTCCTACAATTATAATAATGTATAATAACACAGAAATATTCCCACAATATATTATTCTTCAAAGATCAATAATAGACCTTGAGATGCCCTTATAGCACAAAAGATCAATCACATCATGATAGTATGCTTTAATTTACAGGTGCAATTATTTAAGCTATATGGCAAAGTATATCCATATCTGAAAATGGGCATTTAACACTCTTGTTCTCTCTTTTCACCCTGTATCCAGCATATTTGTAACTTTTATCCTAAAAATGACTAGAAATCATAGGGTTATAAGAAAAATACTATTTGAAAAGTAGGCCTTAGATAGTCAACCCAAATAGGGTAATATTGTCAGCCCTAGCTTCCTTTATTTGGAAATAAGTTATCAAAAGGAAATGCTAACATGAGGCTCTCGTGCTAGTAATTCGGTCTAAATTTAATTGCGAGAGCAAGTGGTTTCAATTAAGCTGAGGGAATGCACCCTTGGCATACATTCTACAAGACAAGAGGGCATTCCAAGGGCAGAGCTAAAATAAGATTCAATGTCTCTGGTTCTCCCAAACACTAAAGAATTGGACCCTTCATGTTCTAATGGTGAACAGCAATTTCCCATGCCGGTAATGGGGATAATTAAGAGAATGAGCAAAGAAGTGAACAAACTAAATCTCTCTCTCTCTTTTTGGTGAAAGATAGATCAATAGAAGATCCTTAAATATATGTTCCCACTGTAATTTTTCAAACTTAGGGACTTATTTTTTTATTCAGTTCAAAAGCAGTATCTGTATGCCAGCAACAAAATACAACTGCCCTCCTAATTTCCCAAAGCCCACTTAGCAATATACACGGAGAACGAAAGATATGCATACACTTGTGGCTTTCTCTCAGAAGAAGAGATCAAAGGACTAACAAAACCCCAAGGGATATCTCAAGTTTTCTGAAAATAGCAGGAAAACAGATCCGCAAACCATTAGTTGCTATTTTAATCGTTCCAGCATTATGCCAGATGCGAAATATTCTTGGCTCTACTCATAGTGTTAGTCTTGTTGTATATTCCAGTTTATGACTCAGAATGTGCAATGTTCTTGGCAGGCACTGATATGATAAAAAAAAGATGTAGCTTCTGAATACAGATATGTGTAGGACTCACAGAAATCAAAACCTTTTCATGTATGCAAGGCATAACTCATTTCCGTATAAAAACACTTCTCTTTCTGACTGAGCCATGCAAACAGCAGGATTGCTACGTTTGTTCAGACAAATGATACTGCTGCTCAACCTTTTGCAGGGTGGGAATAAATAAAGCCACAAGTTAATACCATCCACTGAATGGAATAATAAAAAGTTTTGTGAAACCCATAATTTCAAGCTACAATTTTGGAATGCTACATGACAGAATACTTTTCATCTCCAAGCATGCCATATAAAGAGCCATCCTTCTGAAATTAACATATTAGAAATAAACTAGCCTTAGCCTTAACATGTAAATACCTCTGTATAGAAAAGGTTATTTAGTTGTCTCATTTGCAGAATAAATGTCCTACAGTACAGCAACATGGTACACAATTCAATATTGGTTCTGAATGTAAAACACATTCAGACTCTAATATTACATGGGATGTTCAATATGTGTTGAATATGTTCATCTTGTAAGTGGAACACAACTTTTAAATTCTTTAGGAAATTACTGATTTAACAGTCCAAATGGTGTGATTCCAATAAGATCTTCCTCCTGGTGTTCATTCTACTGAATGAATACTCAATTTTATTTATTTATTTATTTATTTATTTTATTGGATTTAAACCCCGCCTCCTTGGGGTTTCATCAATTGACTGTAATATTGTAATTGCCAGTTGGACTGATTTCTAATGAAATAATAATATCCACATTTCTTTCTTTAATTCAAGCTGAAAACAGAGGCAAGAGACATTGTTTAGCTCTGCTGTTTGTAAACCTCCCATAAGCTTGGAGAGTGGCACAGAAATTCAGGAGATTATTCAGAACTGTTTAGTTTATGTAAAAGAAATGTGCATGTTTATTTAAGTAAGTAATTGAGTGTCCTTCCTGCAAGACAAGAAAAGACAGAGGCTTGAATTACAACTGAATACTTATCAACACATCAGCAATTATGAGATAACAGCTCCAGTTATTTTTTTATAAAAATTTTGGATTAGTATAACAGTTTTTTAAGTAGATCTAATTGGAGGCTAAAACCACAATCAAAAAATTCAAAGTCAAGTTCAGGTTTTTTTTCTCATTATATTAATCACAATATTAAGCATGCAGTAAAATATATGTCAGAATCAAATTCAACTTTAAGTGATTGTTTTGAGCAAAGAGATAAAAGGAAGAGAAATATTTACATATATGTATTTCCTCCCTTCCTTCTTTCCATCCTCCTCTGTAATTCAATATTTTCTCCAAAACTTTTTTCCAAATGCTTACACACAGATTTACATATATGTAGCACTGCCAATGAAAAATACAACAAAATATATCAGAAAACAAGTCCTTTGGGTTGTCTTTCACAATTAGGAAGTTAACTGGGAAATTTCTGACATGAATTATATTTAATTGATCTTGTATTGCACATTCAGTTTCATCTTTCCTTCCATCCCACAAATTTACAAAAACCACTCCGTCTTTGAAATTCCTTGCAAATCATTCACTGCCTAATTATTTTATACAAATTGTGGGCTGTGAGTTAAAGCTTAGCCAGATGTATGTGAATCTACAGAAATACATACTTGCAAGAGTCTCACATATAAACTGAACTATATTAATACTTGAGGCTATTGAAGAGGGTGTTTCTGATGCAATCCTTGTCAGTCAACTTTCCAATTCAGTCATCCAAAGTTAAGAATGATCTTTTTCTACTAAGGATATAGCAATATTAGCATAGTTAATTTGAACTATTTGGGAACTGGAGCCCTTCTACTTCAGATGATTGGGGAAATGGTTTGGGAAAAGTAAATTTATTTTATTTTTTTATTTTGTTTTGTTTTATTTATACTCTGCCTCATTTCCCTGGTCAGGGGAAACTCGAAAACAGACAGGGGGAAACTCGAAAACATTTCCCCAGTCAGGGGGAACTTGAAAACACTCAAATGCCTGGACTTAAAAAAATAAAACGGTCTGAAGAAAATTATAATTAAAAAAGGGTCTGCTTTGTTTCAATATTAATCTTATTTGTCATTTCTCTATTCAACATTATTCTTGCAATTTGTTTAGCATACATAAAATGTCTGCTTTGTTTCAAATTGACAACCTTCGCAATCTGTTTTCAGAGTGCTGCTAAAGGGATGCATAGAATTTATGAGAACCTTATAGTAAGAATGGATAATTTTTTCTAAACTGCTGGTTGTACCTTCGTGCATCTGCATTTTGAAGCTTTAAACCTGCTTATATAAATTTAACTTGGTTTGTGTCTTTGTATACACAGAGATAAAAAAATATGTGTGTATAACAAGACCTACCCACGCAAAATAAACTACTTTCATGGAAAAGAGAGATGGGAGAGCATAGCAGCAGGGGGATTGTCCAATAGGAAAATGTGGTAGCTCACAGTCTGAGGTAAATATGCTGCAAATAGCTGAACAGGATTTTCTTAAACCAGCTCAGAATCAAGCTAGCATGAGTACAAGATAGGACTGGTTTACATGGTAAGCACAGATTTGTTTCACAATGCCACAAGGAAGAGTTTTTATGTCTTTAATGCCATTTAATGATTACCCAGATTTTTGCCATCCAGACAGAGTGGCCCTAGCCGAGATAATGTGAAATTGCAATTCATTTAAATGTACAGCACATTTCTGAATAATGAATTGCATTTGCCAAAACCATTAATTAATCTCAGCAAAGAAATAAAATCCACACTCTGCTATTTTAATGTGTAAAAAATGATGCTTCAATTATAGCTCCTTTTAGACATAATGTATCCTTCTTATTCAGCTGTGGCATATTTCCCTTGTCCTTTCAATATTCCCTAGTTGTCATCTTTGTGAAAGCAGCATGGTGAATCATCTCAAGCTGACACTTTGTCCTAATCGACCATGGCTATTCTTTTTCAGGGTTATGCTTTCAACAACAACATTGTGGCAATCTCAGACAATTATCTTTTCACTGCCTCCCAAGCTGGGAATACATAATAGGTTTTATGCTCCATGCAAAGACTTACTTTCAATCAACATAGTGAAACTAAAGTAGAATAGGGCAGCCAGATTTTTCACTTTGAAAATATTCCCTGTGGGATGCCTTGGGTGCATGCAATAAAATACTTGCTTTCTTTTCCTGGAAGATGAGTGATGTCACAATCCTCCATACTGGTGTTTTGAAGACTGAGGAATCAATGCTTGTTATTCTATTCGATTATCCCTTACACAGTCACTGAACTGGTTGTACAAGGAGAAAACAAAATGTTCAGAAATATCTACAGCCTTTTCCCCATCAGCTTTGGGCAGCCTTTCAAATGTCCCATCCCAAATGATTTTTACTTGGAATCTTATTTTCTTATTAAGTATTATTTTCTTGTTATGTTATGATTTACATTGTGTTCTGTAGTGTTTTCCTTTTTAAATGTGATTTTACCTGTTAAAAATGTAATAGCAACATTTTTAAACATAGCTACATCATTTTCATTCATAGGTAGAGGATGTTCCAGACTCCTCTATTAATTAAAAGCAGTGCATTGGTTGGAGGCAAGGGGACAAAGGCAAGAAGTAAGATGCTTCCTGTTAGGGGAAAGTATTTTAAAATAAATAATTGGAAAGGTTATAAAATGGAGTTTCTATGCCACATCTCCCTCTGCTGAAAAAATAAGCATCTGCAGTCTCTCCTTTTCCTTTTGGAAGAGACAAAGAAACTACAAGCTTTCAGCAGATGACAGGTGAAGAAGACCATACTTGTCAAGTGTCCCAGTTTGGCCAGGAAAGTCCCGGATTTTACTAGTCTTTCCGCCCCCGCCCTGGAAAAAAAAAATCTGTTAAATATCCTGGGGGGGAAAAAATCAGTACTAATTACGTCACTAGTCCCGCCCCACCCTGCCCCTCCTTATTGCTCTCCCACCCCTTTGGCGGGTGCTGGAGGCCTGCACCGGCCTCCCACATGGGCAGCGTGGCCTCCCCGGGCTCTCCCCAGCCCATCTCCAGGGGTTGAAGGCCTGCGCCTGC
>JANHGC010006681.1:288189-301823 GCA_027560395.1 Boaedon fuliginosus | reverse complement strand
GGGGACCAACAGGCTCAGACTCAACCCTGACAAGACTGAGTGGCTGTGGATGTTGCCCCCATGTGGTCCAGTGGATTGTCCACCTTTAACGCTGTGGGGGAGAAATTGCCCCCCTCAGAAATGGTGTGCAACTTAGGGCTCCTCTTGGATCCGCAGCTGCAATTGGACCATCATCTGGCAGCTATGGCCAAGGAGGCCTATGCACAGGTGCACCTGTTGTATCAGTTGCACCCCTTCCTGGACAGGGAGGCTCTTCTGACGGTCACTCATGCCTTCGTCACCTCTCAATTAGATTACTGTAATACACTCTACATGGGGCTGCCCTTGAAGAGCACTTGGAAGCTCTAATTGGTCCAGAAGGCAGACGCGCAAGTGATAAAGGGTGTACCTTAGTGCATATAACACCTGTCTTCCACTAGCTGCACTGGCTCCCAATAGTCTTCCGGATGCAATTTAAGATACTAGTGACAACTTTTAAAGCCCTCCATGGCTTAGGAATGGGGTACCTTCAAGACCGCCTTCTGCCACCTCATACCTCCCAGGGCCCAGTTTGATCCCACAGAGTTGGCCTGTTATGGGTCCCATCAACTAAACAATGTTGACTGGTGGGTCCCTGAGCTAAGGCCTTCTTTGTGGTGGCACCGGCCTTCTAGAATAGAACCAGCTACCCACGGAGATCCGAACCATTCCTAGTCTGTTGGCCTTCCGCAGAGCCACAGACTTGGCTCTGTCGGCAGGCATGGAATTAATGACCCCTGTAGAGTGATTGTTGTATGACTGGTGATTGAGTAAGTTGATTTTATTTTTATTTTACTATTATAAAATTGTTTTAAATATGTTTCATTGAATTGTATTTTAATCCTTGTAAGCCGCCTCAAGTTCCCTTTGATCGAGGAAGAGAGGTGGGGTATAAATCAAATAAAACAAATAAATAAATAAATGGCAGTAGAAAGACTATTCAGTGAGCATATGGCCTCTGTATTTTGTATTGTAAGATTTGCAGATAAACATCAAGAGCACCCTTCTACAGATACATACCTTAAAAATAAATTAGAGTAATTAATTTAGGATCACTGGATGTTCCATATCCCCTAGGCTATCAAGCTGCAGTTGGTATAGCATTTGAAGCTGAGCAATGGCCTTCCTGGACATAGCTTTTACCTCTTATTCTAGCAGAGTCATGAGTTCAAGAGGATCCCAAGTTGTGTTTTCCCCTCTTCAAAGAACACAACCCCAGAAACCAAAGATGGTATGATCTAGAATTGCATTTGAAACTATCCTTTCCCATCCAGAATCTGACAACCTCCAAAACACTTACTTATATAAGCATTCTTCTCCAACACTACATATATTACAAATTTGATCTGCAGTTTTAATTTGAACTGTCACATTCTATTTATCTTAGGTGTTGTCTGAGGACATTATTCTAGGTGTTGTCTGAAGACATTATTCACTGCCCAAAGACTTTAAAGATGTTTTTGAGATAAGAATTACTCAGCCAGTTATTAATATTTTCTTCCCATCTTAGCAGATGCCTGTGCCTTTAACAGGCAAATTAATTTTCTTCTGCTTCTTCAGTACATTGTGTGTGAATAATAGGAATAGACAACTTTTGTCCTCCAGATGTTGTTCAATTCAGTTCCTTAGCTTTCATAACCAACAGTAAAAGATCAGAGTTACAATTCAAATAAACTTAAAGAACCTATTGCTGTAATATAACACTGCATGCAATGCATGAAAATCAAAAATACTAAAACTGTTTTAGAATCATCTTTTCAAAGCTACATTGAAGAGCCAAAGTAGAATACGACACAAAATGCTTTGAAAGAAAGTATGAAATGGCCCTCCAAGTAGTTCATACAAAAATGCTTCTAGTTCACATATGTCCATAGAGAATTCCGCATCCAAAAAAAAGTTTTCCCCCATCCAAATTTTAAAGCCAGAATAGCCTTAGTATAGAACTCTTGTCCCCTTTAACCTCAAAAAGAATGTAATATAGCTCCCTTAAGCCAACATCAAACACCTGTAGAAAAGCCTTCCTCAGAAACTTCACAGCAAATCTAGAAGGTTCAATATAAAAAAGAATTTTTGTTTTGAAGGTCTGCAGAGTAATTTGCAATGTTATTTCTTCCAATTTCTACCCCCCTTTACTGAACCATCATAATCCAGTAACCTAGAAATATGAATAAAATAATATTGTAAATTAAGGATCTTTTCCCCTTAAAATAAAGCATTACTCTTGCTTCCAAGGAAAATACACATTTTTCTATAAGTAAAACATGCTTTTGAAGCAGATTTAAGTGTGGGGTAATTTTGTTACATTGTGATATTTTCAGAGATTGCCATTTTTTTGGTGGTATACCTATATATTAGGGCTCTGAAAGAAGTAGAATAGTTTATTATTGAGGCCCCAATAACGTAAATAATGGTTTTCAGTATCTCATCCTTATTGGATCATATACCTGGCAATCAAATAAAATATGTCAGATGTGTTTCATGCTTGAAGCACCATATATAATATGACACTTGATAGAATCATAGAATCCTCTATGTTTCACCATGAAAACAACCACTCAAATCTTGCTCTAGCAAAGCATCTGTCAACCATTGTTAATTTTTTTTTCTTGGTCAGCCATTTTAAAGATCTAATACTTGTGATTCTGTACCAGTTTGGGCACTGATATCCAAGACACTCTTTTTCAAAGATTTCTTTGACCTGATGCCCAGTTGAGAGTAGATTTTGAGTTGGTAGCACTTTAGTAAGTTGATTTACACATGTAATGGGTTAACACATATCTAACTGTTCTTCTAGGCCAGGAGTGTCAAACTGGCAGATGCATGACACCCAGGCCACACACACACACACACACCAGCTCTGTAAATGGAGAAAATTTCACAAAATGTCGTGTGATAGCAACAAGATGCGGCAAGTTTGACAGTTCTAGGCACATTTAAAGTACCCTACCAAGATCCCTAAGCAGTGCTCCACCAAGAGTTAAGAGTTTTCATTGTTGGATGATTTCATATGGAGGTGGGGGAATATCTGTTTTGGTTGTAATGGGATGTGGGAGTATTCTTATCAGTTCCCAAGGTACATTTTAAGAATAGACCTAGCTGTGTTCAAGTAAAGGAACCTTAATAGGTTTCACAGTTGTACACCCTAAAGTCACCATTGGATGAGAAGGCAAATTGAAGAAAGGATTTCCTCTCTTTCCTCTAGCACACTAGGCTTATATTTTTATAAGTATGTCGACAAATAAAATGTTTGACTGCAGCCATTCAGCATTTTTATTTTTAAGCATCCTTATAAGGCCCATGGCACTCTTGTAAATAAAAATTAGGCTAGAAGTTGTTTTGTTCTGTGTTTTACATCATTCTATTTACCTTTTAATTGAAAATAGATTGGGAAGTCTAGTAGATCTCAAAAAAGTTTCCATAGATACCATGTTGCCTGACCTTGATTTCCTGTCATGACCAACTATCATGTAGAGGCTAGAATCTAGAAATCAAGCCACTGACCAAGGATCTTCAACAACAAGAACATATTTATTGTCACAACACAACAGAGTAATCAACAGAAAAATGAACAATCAGTTGAGCGTGCAGGCTCTATTTATAGGAGGAGTTAGGAACGCCCCCTCCTAGCTTGTATCACCATATGACTGGTTACTTAACTTGTGTCACTGTATGATTGGTGGGCAGTGCCTGGAACTCTTATACGAGTGACAGTCCCCTTCCACTGCCCCCAATCTCCAGAACAGGTTCAATAAGATAATATACATATTTACAAAAAGTAAAAATAGATTAGTTATATAAATAAACATAATTTTTTACATAAGTAACTGTGTCTGTCATTAGGCAAAGGTTTTGTAAAAATATCTGCCACCTGTTCTTGGGTCTTTCTGTGAATTATGGTAATAAACCCCATCTTGACTAATTGTCTAACATTTTTATAGCGTATATCTATATGTCTGGACCTCGGTCCTACAGAAGTTACTTTAGAGATCCCAATTGTCCCTGTATTGTCTTCCATTATTTGTAGGGATAAAGGTGGTGGCTCCCACAAACTGCTCATTAGTGAGTCAAACCACTGGAGATCGTTAGCTGCAACTGATAGGCTTGCATATTCTGACTCTGCAGATGAGCAGGAGATGAACTTCTGTTGCCCCACATGCCAGTGTATGGGGATGCCATTGAGGACAATGAGAAAACCAGATGTATTTTTATGGGTCTTAGGGTCTTGTGCCCAGTCTGCATCTGCACATGCAGATAACTGGGGCACACCCCTAGTGGTGGGCTCCAGAAGTAGAGTATCACCTGCAGCACTACCCAGGTACTTCAGAACCCTTTTTTCTGCCAACCAGTGGAACATTTTGGGTGTTTCCACATGTCTGACCAGCAAGTTCACTGCTAGTGCTATGTTGGGCCTGCTCCAGTTGCCAATATAGAGCAGTGACCCGACCACCGACCTGTACATGGTATTGTCCTCAAAAGCAGGGTTCGGTTCATGAGTGAGCCCCCAGAAGTCTGTTTGCATCGGGGTGCTCACTGGTTTCGCATCAGCCATTTTGCACTTATCTATGAGCTCACGCACCTTCTCTTTCTGGCTTAGTGCAAAACCCCGCTTGGTCCTAGAGATGTTAACTCCTAAATATTTGTTTACAGGACCAAGAGATTTGAGAGTAAACTTTTCTCCCAACGTCTTTGCAAACCTGCTGCCACTGCTCTGACTAGGGCCAATGTAGAGAAGATCATTGATGTATACTACGACCTTCTCCAGCCCCTCCTGCAAGAGCTTCAGACAAACACACTCATGAGCAGAAGAAGTCCTGTAGCCCATGAGCTTCAGGGCTTTAGCCAGGCAGTCGTACTACTGCTTTCCTGACTGCTTTAAGCCATAAGGCTTTTTCGTAGCAGCCAGGTGTGGCCTTCTGAGTTTTCAAACCCAGGGGTGCATCTAATATAAGATGATGGTCAAGTCTGCATGTAGATAGGCAGTCTGTACATCATACTGATAGACCACCTCGCCCTTGACCGCTGCAGTGATGAGGGCAGCCTTTACACTCTCTGCTCTCACAGTGGATGAATAGGTCTCGCAGTAGTCCTGGAGATATCTCTACGAGAACCCTTGGGCCACTAATCTAACCCTTATACAAGCTCTTCTGATTTGACAAGTTTTTTGAGCTTGTATACCCACCATGTGCCTATTGTCTTTTTGCCCTGTGGTAGGGGCTTTGTTTCAAAGACATGCAGCTTTTTGAGACTGGCCATTTCGTTCTCCATTGCCTTATGCTACTTTCTCTGCTCCTCATCCAGAAGGTTGAGGACATCAGCATAGGTTCTGGGAACTTCAGTCATGGAGTTAATGACTGCGATATAATCTTCTTCAGCCAGTCTCTTTGGAGGGATCCTTTTGTTGGATCTTTTTGACCTCCTAACAATCTCCCACTCGCCGTGACCTTCATCTCCTGCCCTAGTGGCAGGGAGGTCTGGTCATTGTGAAGCAGTTTTTACCCCCGAGGAGCCTCCAGATGTTGATGTGGAAGCCTCTGCAGCAGGTAAGTCCTTTGCTTTTGGTCTCTTATTTCTATTAGGCCAACTTTTCTTTTTTCTTGGCCATCCTATAGGTGCATTATTATTTTGTTTTGTTTCCTCTACAGGTGCAATTGCATCACTGGGAATATTTGATGCGCCTGGCTTGTTTTTCTCTGAAGTATAGATGGTTAGGTTGTTACTATGTATGTGGGACCATCCACCATCTTCGGAAAAAATGGCAGAGTTTGATATTATAACTCTGTTGTATGAATCTAAAAATATATATCCTTTAATGCCAGTTGCATATCCTACAAATGTAAGTTTTCTGGATGATGGATCCCCTTTTCTCCTTAAAATCGTAGGGATGTGGACCCATGCTTTGGATCCAAAAATTCATAAGTGCGCTAAGTAGGGTTTTCTATTATATAAGAGACCATAGGGGGTTTGCCCTATCACACTGCTCCAGGTTCTATTCAGTGTGTAGTTGGCAAAACCGATTGCCTCTCCCCAATAGGCATGGTGCAGATTTGCATCTGCCAACAGGCTATCTTTCATAGTTTGTAGTATGCTATTACGGCATTGAGCCACACTGTTGGTCTGTGGAGTATACGGTGGGCTAGTAAAATGTTTGATGCCCACTCTTTTGATCCAATTTTGGAACTGGCAGGATGTGAATTCAGTTCCTCGATCCGATTGGATCTGGGTGATGCATTGCCCATATTGACCAGACTATGAAGATACTGAAAATTTTACAAAACCTCTGTCTTGTCTTTCATAGTAAATACATGACCAAAACGGAAGTAGTCGTCAACTACAGTTAAAAAGTACCGTTTACGGCCTATAGATTCTGGAAATGACCCAACCTCATTGGTATGTATTAGTTGGTATGGGCAGTCCGTGTTCTAGTAGAGGACTTTGTTATGGGGGAACTTGGACTTGGTTGTTTACAGATGGCACAGTCCAAAAATACATTACAATCCTTTAGGTTCAGACCTTCCGTGCACTCCTGCATTTTCTTAATAGCTCTAAAACATATGTGACTTAAACATCTGTGCAGGATGTGTGCACACTTGTTGTGAAGGGGTTTCCCAATCTTAGAACTATGCCCCTTCTGGCCCTCAGTGTGTGTGTGCTCTTCAGATGTAACACTAACTGTTTCTTGTATATCTTTCATAGTGTTGTTATCAGTTTTGGCTTTACTGATTTTTGGCCCCTTCTTTTTCTTTACCTTTTTAGGAATCTTAACCACAGGAGCTACATTCTCTTCTTAGCATTCTGCCACAATTACTTCATCTGCATTCACTGATTCAACAGGTACTATGTAATCAATTTCCCCTGTGTCATTATTTAAAACACCAGTAACATTTGGGTTAACTGGTACAATAGGTTCTACAACAGAAGATTCAATCATTACATGCTCAATATTGTTTTTCATTCGTTTACATTTTTCCTTCTTTTTAACTCTTTGAGTTTTTGGAGCTTCATTTATCTGGGGTTTTTCCACACCTTTTGGTTCCTTTGACCCCTTTACTACATCTGCAAAAGTTAGATTTGAAGTTGTCCCAGTCTCAGTGTTGTGAGCAATGCTGTTTCCTGCTTCAGGTTCTAATTGACTTGGCACAACTGAGGTTGCATTTGTCGTGGGAGGGGCAGGGGTCTCTTGCTTCCTCAGCGCTTCCCTATCTTTCTGAGTGACAGCACTCTGAGATTTAACCTCTTTGGGGATTAGATAGGGCAAGGTGCCCCATCTAGTCATTTTTCCAATTATTTTTCCTCTACAGGAAATTTCCTCCCCATTATATCTAAATGTGCGAACTACACTTTTCTCATCATAGAGCTTCATAATACTCGTTAAGTTATTAGGAATAGTAGGTACATGGAGAACATCTACAAGTTCTCCTATGCCAGGTACCTGTATTTTACCAATTCCTCTAACTTTTCTGCTGTAGTTCTGCTGATGAACCCTGGCCATCAGCATCAGAATGGCTACTCAAGAGACCCATATAAGAAACCAAAATAATGCATTGTTAAAATGTCCAAAACTGGGAGAATTATTTGCAGCATCTGCGCAGCAAAAAAAAGAGGGGTGTTGCAATATACTGTAAGGAAAAGTTAAATCCAAAATTGATATTTGCCGACCAGGACGGAAGATTTCTGATGATCGAAATAAACATGTGCCAGAAGAAGGTTCTTATTGTAGCAATTTATGCTCCGAATAGTGCACAAAAAGAATATTATGAAAGTTTAGGTACTAAAATTGCAGAGAGCGGATATGACCACATTTGTCTGTTAGGAGATTTTAACGCGGTAGTGGACCCGAAAAAGGACTATAAGCCCCCTAAACAAAAAAATGAAATAGAAGCAAAAAATAATAGGAGAACTCTACCCCAATCGTTTGAAAAATTGGCACAGGAATTTGGTATGTGTGACGTATGGAGGGAGAGAAATTTAGAAAAAGAGGAGTATACATTTTACTCAGCTAGACATCAGTCATGGTCGCAATTGGACATGATTTGGCTAACGAAGGAATTAAAATTAGAGGTGGCGGATGTAGAAATTGATGTTAACATATGGGCAGACCACAGACCCGTCAAAATTACGTGGAAAGGGAAAAAAATAAAAATCGTTGGACAGTGAGAGCAGAAATATTAAGGGAGAAAGAATTAGTAAAAAAACTAGAAGAAGAATTAAATGGTTTTTTAGAATGAATAAAAAAGAAGACACATCGCAGCAAAATAATTGGGATACGATGAAAGCGTATATACGGGGAATCATGATTGGATATACCGCAAAAAGAAACAGGGAAAAACTGGCTAAAAAAGATAGGATTCAGAACCAAATAAAAATTTTGGAGAGAGAATTGCAGGAATCTCCCGGAGACAAGGAGGAGAAAGGAGAAAGAGATTTGGAAAGACATAGACTAAATATTCTTGAACAGGAGGAATTAGCACAAAAACTAAAATTGATAAAACAAAATTTCTTTGAAAACGCAAATAAAACGGGAAGATGGCTGGCATATAGAATTAGGAAAGAAAGAGAAAAAAAAAGAATAGATTACTTGAAAAATGATCAAGGAGAAATACACCACGGTTCGGAGGAAAAAAAAGATATAGCCAGAACCTTCTTTGAAAGGTTATATGCAAGGGAGAATATACCAAGGGAAAGAATCAATGAATATATGAACGAAACACAGATACCCGAAATAGAAGATAGTGATAGGGAAATTTTGAATGAAATAATAACACCGATAGAGCTAAAGAAAGCAATAGCAAAACAGAAAAATAATAAAACGCCCGGACCAGATGGACTCCCGGCAGAACTCTATAAATACACACAAGGGGATATACAAGAACAACTATTAATAACTATGAATGAGGTTTTGCAAAAAGGTCAAATTCCCGAATCGTGGAAAGAAGCATATATCTCCCTGATCGCAAAAGAAAATTCAGATCCCCAACAGATTCAAAATTATAGGCCTATATCCCTACTTAATGCAGATTACAAAATATTTGCAACCATTATAGCTGACAGACTAAAACAAATTCTAAGAGAAAAAATACATATGGATCAGAATGGTTTTCTTCCTGGAAGGCAAATAAAGAATAATTTAAGGATAATAATTGACGCACTAGAATATTATGAATCGGACTCGAGCAAACAAGTAGCCCTGATGTTCCTGGATGCACAGAAAGCGTTTGCCAACGTAAATTGGGACTTAATGAAGGAACAAATAAAAAGGTGGAGATTGGGAGAAAAATTTGCTAGGACAATAGAAGCCATATACAAAAATCAAAGTGCAAAAATTTTAATAAATGGGGAGTTAACAAAAGCATTCAAAATTGAAAAAGGCACAAGGCAAGGGTGCCCTTTGTCCCCTCTACTATTCATAATGAATATAGAAATACTTCTAAATCAGATAAGGGAGGACCGGGAGATAAAAGGGATAAAAATTAAAAAAGAGGAATACAAGATACAAGCGTTTGCTGATGACCTGGTATTTATAATGGAGGACCCTATCCGCACAGGGGTAAAATTAATACAGAAAATTGAAAAGTTTGGAAGTGTATCAGGTCTCAAGATAAACAAAGAAAAAACAAAAATACTTACAAAAAATATGGCAACTCGAAAAGTAAAGGAATTAGAAGAAAAATTAGGAATGAAAGTCGCAAAAAATATCAAATATCTAGGGATATGGCTGACGGCAAGATGCTCAACAATCAAACAAGATAATTATGATAAACTGCTGCAGAAGACCAAGATGGAATTAGAAAGATGGGAAAATTTAAATTTGTCACTAATGGGAAAAATAGCGGCAATTAAAATGAACATTTTACCAAAATTTATTTTCTTATTTCAAACGGTACCGATACACTTAAATCAAAACTTCTTCAAAGAATTAAATAAACTGATTAGAGATTTTATGTGGCAAAAAAAAAGACCAAGAATTAGGCTGAAATTATTATATGAAATTAAAGAGAGAGGCGGATTGGGCTTACCGAAATGGGACGCATACTACCAGGCATCAGCAATAACGTGGCTCAAAGATTGGATATTATTAAGGAATACCAGAATATTAACACTTGAAGGATTCGATTTACAAAAAGGGTGGCATGCATACCTCTGGAGGACAAATATCCCGGAAGGATATTTTAAAAGACATATAATTCGGAAGTCGTTGTTAGGGATTTGGGAGAAGATAAAATTGAGAATGTATAAGAAAGTACCCATGTGGCTGTCAACAATGGAAGCAATAATACACCCAAATACTTTTAATCCAAAACAAAAACTAACCTACAAGGACATATTAAATTATAAAGGTGATTTAAAAACGAGGCAAGAGCTGGATTTGGACTGGTGGTGCTTCCTGCAAATACAAACAAGATTTCAGAAAGATAAGGGAGGGCAAGGGATTTACAACCAGTGGCAAAGGTTGGATAAAATAGTAATGGGAGAGGAAACTGGCTTAATTAGTAAATTATACAAATTGTTAATAGAAACAGAAATGGAAAAGGAGCCAATTAAAGACAAATTGGAAGCATGGGGGAAAAATATAGGGCATATGATAGATTATGATAAATGGCAGCATATATGGGGGGAAAATTACAAGAGGACACTAGCGACCTCATATAAGGAAAACGCATATAAGGTACTCTACAGATGGTACATGCCACCAGCTAAATTATCTAAAATGTACCCAGGAACATCAGCTAATTGTTGGAAGTGTAACCACATAGAAGGCACGTTCTTCCATATGTGGTGGACATGCCCGAAGGCGAAAATTTTTTTGAAAAAAGTGAGGAGTCTGATTCAAAATATTGTAAAAAAGGAATTAGGAAATGAACCTGAAATTTATCTGTTAGGTCTGCTCCCAGAGGAACTTAAGAAGGAAGAAAAGCATATACTAATATATATTATAACGGCTGCTAGGATTGTGTACGCACAAAATTGGAAATTGGAAGAGATTCCAACAGAGGAAAAATTGAATAAGAAAATAATGGAAGGTGCAGAAATGGACCGATTGACGATGTTATTAAAAGATAGAGGGGATTCAATATATTACAAAGTTTGGGAAAAATGGTATGGCTGGATAGAAGAAAAGAATAAAATAAGACGGAGTTAGGAGATGAAAATAGTACGGAACTAGTATGGATAGAACTTAACAACACCAGGAATATGGAAAATAAGTAGTAGATAGTAGACAAGGGGAAACAGGGAACCTAGATAGATATCAACACTGTAATCGAAGAGAAACAAGATTACAGAAATAGAGATTTTAGATTATTAAGAATAGATTGTTTGTGGAATATGTTTGCAATGTAATTGCATTGATTGTATTTTTGTTTTGATGTGTGTACAGTATGTAGATATATGGTTTTGTATTGTTTGATTTTGTTGTTTTTTAAACTCTGTAAAATAAAAACTTTTTTTTTTTTTTAAAAAAAAGAAAAATGGGAAAAGCTATGGGAAAGAAAATATAGTATGACAATGTCAACGGGATATAAGGAAAATTTATATAAGATGTTTTATAGATGGCATTTTGACCTAGCGAGACTGGCAAGGATGTTTAAAAATAAATCCACTAAATGTTGGAAATCTCATTAAGAACCAGGATATATGGTCCAGAAGCTAAAAAATACCAGTTGAAAATACATGAATGGCTAGAAAAGTTACACTACAATATATTGAGATGAAACCAGAAATGTTCCTATTGGGGATAATTCCAGAAACATATGATGTGTATTTAATGATCAGATTTTGACTGCAGCAAGGATAATATTTGCACAAAAGTGGAAATGTTTAACGATACCTAATGAAGATGATGTAATAAAGAAAGTTTTGGAGTGCACCAAGATCAAAATGGCTTTCTCTCCAAACGCCCGATACTTATTAGAAGCTTTAAGTGTGATGTTATATGTTTTTTTGTTTGTATGTGCTGTATGTGATATATGTTTTTTAAACTTAATAAAGATTATTTAAAAAAAGAAAGTAAGTTTTGAAATGCGCAGAAATGAACAGATTGATACTAGCAATTAAAGAAAAAGATGATGCAGAATATTATAAAGTATGGCAAGTATTTTATGATTGGTTAGAGAATAGATATGAAGAAATATGATAGAAAATACTGAGAATTTTGAATATGTATTGTGATACCTATTGTATTTTTCCTTTTTTTGACTATGTTTTATATATA
The DNA here is from genome assembly GCA_027560395.1 of Boaedon fuliginosus. NCBI lineage: Eukaryota > Metazoa > Chordata > Lepidosauria > Squamata > Lamprophiidae > Boaedon > Boaedon fuliginosus. The sequence continues at coordinate 289,597 of JANHGC010006681.1, read as the reverse complement.
TTTGAAATGCATTGATTATGATGTTTTATATACATTTGAAATGTAAGGATTAGTATTATAGTAGAGAGCACATATGGTTTTGTAATCCGTTTGACATGTTGTCTGATGTTTAAAGATGTTGATTATATAAAATAAAAAAGAAAATTAAAAAAGAAAAGAAAATGCTGCTTTCTAAAGCAGGTGTTTGCCCAGCAGCCTTCCCATTGAGAACTGCAATACAGCAGGCTTATGACTGCATCTAGCTCACTTCTTCCATTAGGCATTTGAAATAAATTGACCGTATCAAACACACTGTTACTAATATCACTTTAATCAATGGTTTGTTTTTCAATCTCTGGGAGAGGGAGAGGACAGTGACAGGTACAAAATGAGGAGCCAAAGAAATCTTTAATTAAAATGCTAGGGAATGACAGCAAAATGAGATAAACACCTGTCTGTAGTATCCAAAAGGAAATTGCTGGTGAGGAAAACAGCAAGAGCAAGCTCTCCTATCAGTTAAGAAGATGAAGAATTGGCTAACAATAATTTGCTTCAAAATAGGATCTGCATTCCACTGGAAACCAAGAATTTAAAGGTTTAGATAGTATAACTCACTGCTGCCCCATCAACTATCTGTTTGCATTGCATCTTTATCTCTCATATACTAAAATATATTGTAGCATCTCTTTTTTTCCATGCCAGACATATTTGGACAAGCGAAACAAATGGAAACCTTTAATGTTTTTTTTTTTTAATTTGCTTTAAACTTGTTGCAATGGCTGGTCTTGAAAATTTAGACTGGGCAGGGGGAAGAATGTGTGTCCCAATGTCACAGCTTATTCTAATAATTAGTGACAGTCGCAGTCATTCTGCTAACGATTAATAGGTGTTAACAGTGAAGAGGGCGTACGTCTCCCCTTAAGGACATTTGGATTCAGAGAGAATCACTGAAAAATCCACGGGCATTTGCTACAAATCACAATGACCAACATAAGAAGAGTAACAAAACATGCACTGCAATGTCATAAACCAAATCCCAGCTTTTGTACTTGTGTCCCAAGTATATAAATCACATATTTTGTGTCATGACATCATGTCCATGTGGATTTATGGAAACATTTCTCAGTGTTTCTCCAAATTTAACAATAAACTGGGCAAACCTTTTCTCTGAGTCATGAAGTGATTTTTAAAATAACACACCACCATCGGCTGGGGTGTGGACAGTGGTATGGTGGCGGAGTTGGCTGCCGGGCTGCATGGACAGCATCGCCTGCCACTAGCCGACTAGAGTACCTAACCTGTTGTGGCTCAGCAGCGTGCTGCACCTCTGACAGCCAATTCTGATTCAGAGAATGATCTGGAGTCAGAGTTGGATGGAGGGACTGAACCGGCTGCTGATACTGCACCTGTGGCTGGGCCATCCACTAGT
>JANHGC010006681.1:234829-247980 GCA_027560395.1 Boaedon fuliginosus | reverse complement strand
TTTTTAATATTGTCTTTATTGTATCCATTTCATTGTATCCATTTTAACTGCTGTAAGCCGCCTCGAGTTCCCCTTGAGGGAAGAGAGGCGGGGTATAAATCCAATAATAATAAATCTCTAAACAAATATAATAATTTTGAAGTTATATTCATGTTTACAAGACTCTGTTTCTCAAAAATTTAATGAGACTTTTAAACCATCAATTTATGTCAATTTTAATGTAAGATTAAACAAAACTTATATCTCTGCACATAGATTAAGAATATTCTCTTAATATAACTATTCCAGATATGTAAAATATTCATAAAACAATTATTATAAATTGAGAAACCTTAGAATTCATAGAAGGTATATGATATTATTTCTACTTAACGGTAGTTAAATTACCTGAAAAATTATCAGAATGTTGCTCAACTGTTTGTTATAGAAAATGCGTAATTATTAATGAGTAAGTATATATCATTACAGGATACTATAGCTTGAAATCACAATATAGAAATATAAAACAGGTCAACTTGTTCCATTTGAAAAGTACAATTGAAGGGGGAAATTAATAACATTTTAAAAACTATGTTGTTTTAATTCGGTTGATCCCATGGCAATATTTTTAGCAGCTGAATCATCACAATTTTCATACCTGTATCCAGAGATCATAATTCTTTTTAGCAACCCAATAATCTAAAACATAATTAAGGGAAAGAAAACTACAGATTTCAATGATTGTTTTAGATTGCTAGAATTGTGTTCCTCCTAGCCAACTGTTCAATCTGATTAGCTGACCAACAAGAAACAAGCAAGTTATTTGTCATATGTATATATTGTGATTTTTGTGATGGAAGTCTGCAATGCCACTGACAGCCACAGATTCCTTACCCATGATTTAGATCAGAGTTGAGCAATCATCTCATGACCAGGGACTTCCCTTAGTTTTTATTTGTAGGACAAAGGGCCATAGAGATAGCGAGAGGTGCAATGTAAACAAAGCATATTGCCCATGTGGGTATATATGAAATTTCCCATTTTTTTGGAAACAGAGTTCAGGAATAAAAATTAGGGTATTTTGTGTTTTTATATATTAACATACATATACATGACATTACAAATTTTTAAAAGTGGTTATAGCATTTCATTCATACAGCAGTAAGAAACACCATCTTCCATATTCATAGTCAAAGATAGATCCTAGGATGCAAAATATGTGGTGGGGGGCTACAGGCACATGCAACCCTGGGATTGCAAATATTGCCTGTCCCCCACAATTACCAATCTTTTCCAAAGCTATCTGTAAGAGCCAGATTTTAATGGCTTTCCAGAAAGCAACTGGATGAGAGCCAACCTTATCTGAGGAGGAATGCTGTTCCAAAGAAAAGGGCAAATCCCACCAATCTTCTCAAACTTCCAGGTTCATGGATCTTGTTATTTTCAGAATTACCCTAGTTTTCGACATAATGAAACATTCAATGAGATTAGGATTCTGGGTTCACTGTATGTATCATATGAATGTAGATATTCTACAGTACTCTGCATTTGACTATGGTGTTGTCTAGGGTATTTATTTTATCTGAAGAAGATGAAAAGAAAATTCTACAGGGATAACTTCAGCAGAAAGCAAAAGATGAGGGAATCATCTATTCCAAGAAAATAGACTTCCTCTTCCCAATGTTTCAGCTGGTCTCAGTACACATGGCCCAGCCATTACAGTAAAAAGTTGAGTAATAAAAGAAGTTTCGTTTGAAAACATATCCAAGAGCCTACTTTATTTTCCGCTGTTAGAGTTGATGCAATTGATTGAAAATTACTTTTGCTTTAAATCTGCATTGATCATTTAGAACTCAGCAGTTTATATGGGACTCTTTGCCCAAAAGGGACGAAGACAATACAGAAGCCAGTTTGGCTCTCCTAGCAATGAGGAATTAGATTATTTACCTACAAGTGTTCTACCTATAATCTCCTGATCCCTTCCTCTGGCAGTAAGAGCCTAGGCTCATTATTCAGACATGAACAATAATCAGCTGCAATTGAGGCTATACAGTTTGCTTAATTGGAGCAATTAAATATTTACTTATCTTGTTAGTTTGTTGTTTTCTTGGAGTCCCTGTCAATTTGGCCTGAAGTACAACTTCACTTCACCTTTATCATACTACCTCTGTGTTAAAAATCAAATTTAGGCCATTTCATTTTCCTACCGATAAGAGCAGTTCTGCTAGCCCAAGTGGGAAGACACTTTTTCTGCTGGTTCTGATTTTGGAAAGGGAGATTATTTGATATTCTTTGCAGATCCTCTGGAAATTTCTGAGAAAGTATCACTTGCTCTTAACGATGTTACTCAAATTGTATTGAGGCATTTCGTCCACTGCTCCTTCCTCAACATCGATAGGCAAACAGACTTGGGGAAAGCTCCATTGTTTCTGGCTCCAGACGCCATTAAATGCAGTATGTTGTTACTCTTTTCAGCTATCTTAGCCAGTTGGTGCTAGCAAACCACCGGAAAGCATTTTCGCTCGCACAGTTCCATGCACTTCCATTGGCCGTCCTCTATGGCAAGTATAAAAAAAATACCATTGACTGAAAGATTCTGTTCCTGTGGCTCAGGAGAGGTGAAGACTGTGGGTCACATATTCCTTTGATGTTCCTTTTACACAGAGATTTGGGAAAAACATATTCTGGCAATAATTGCTAGGTATCCTGGCCATACCAACATTGCTTATCTCCAGTGGATGCTTAAGGATGAACAGTCCATAACTACAGGTCAGGTGGCTAGATTCTGTGCAGCAGCACTGGAGAGTCAATGGAAACATGTGTCTAATCCACCATATTTATATTATATAATGAATGTGGTAAACCCTTTGCACTGCTTATTCCTTTCCCTTTTAGTTTATGGATTGTAGTTTTAGTATAGTTAGGTAAATGAAAAGGTTCCCATCACACATACATGCTAGTTGGTTCCCAACTCTAGGGGATGGTGTTCATCTCTGTTTCAATTAAGCCGAAGAGCCAGTGCCTCCATGGTCAGGTAGCCGGCATGACTACATGCTGAAGACACATGGAACGCTGTTACCTTCCCACCAAAGCTGGTCCCTATTTTTCTACTTGTATTTTTACATGCTTTCGAACTGCTAGATTGGCAGAAGTTGGGACAAGTAATTGGAGCTCACTCCATTACACGGCACTAGGGATGTAACTATATTGAGTATAGTTAGACCATGTATAATTGACAGACTGGATTTTATCATAGATTTTATGATATTTATTATTTTATACTAGAATTTATAGTATAAATTATTATTTATTTATTTTATACTAGAATTTTTAAGTGTATATTTACTGAATGTTTTTATTTGTTCTGGTGTCTGGTCTGGTCTGGTAATAAACTGGATTGCTCCTTCCTCAGTTTGTATTATTCTAAAGCTGGAGAGTAAATTCCTCCCTGGAGAAAACAAGTAAGTATTTGCAAATTGCAACCTTGAAGGGCGTGCTTGAATTTGGAGCATTGCTATTGGAAAATTCAGAGCCCTACCACTGTAGACCTTTTGGGGATACAAGCTACTATGTCTGGGGTGAGATAATACAGATGATGATTCTTCAGAAAACTGAAACTGTTTGATATCACATAGTGCCTTTCCATATACTTCTAGCTCAGATATGATCACTCTACCAATGTTTGGGAAATCTGACCACCCTCTCCTGCTGCCAATTATGATTGGAAGCAGTCTCCCTAGTTGAAAACTAGAGGGCATCTTCCTCTTTCAGTAGAGGTGTAAAGGGAATCGCCTTTAGAGCAACCTATATGCTATTGGAGGTCTCAGGGTATAACTTGGGGCAGCGGTGTAATTTTCCCCAAGTTTAATAGCCTCTTGTCTTGCCCCACTCTAACCAGGCATGATCATGGGTTTTATTATTATAATTAATAAAAACACTGAAACAATATGAAATCCACCCACCAATCTCATTGTCTTATCAATTCTCTGCCTTAGTTCTAGAAATTTTCCAAAGCCAAAATGATTTTTTTTTCTCCAATCCTAGGCTAACATGATAAGTAAGAAATATCTGCCTTGCTGTATAGCTTTGATCCCACTGAAATCAATTAATTTTGCAGTGAACAAAACTTACCATTGCTTAAAACAAAACTGAGACATCATTTAGTGACTGAAAGCTACATGTTTTATCTTTTGGAGAGCTGATGACTAAAAACTGGATGCAAAATTTTGTCGTAAAGTCAGTAATATCTCAGCGCTAATATTAATCTTAGTATTAAAGGTGATAAAACTATTTACTCTGCACCTATTAAGACAGGTGAATAAAGAATTTACCAATGAGAAAGTAAAATGCAGGTGACATCATCTATATAAGTAACTTATTAACTTAAAAACTCTGGCTTGAACTAGATTGAGAATTTTTTAAAAAAACCAAGCCAGATAGCAACAGCTGCTTGTTCTATAGAAGCTGCTGGTTAAAGGAAAGGCAAGCCAAACCAATTCGTGTTTTTTTTTCAGCACCAATCTCATTTTCTTAAAATGGTGAGGAAAAAGCATTCTTCTCATGACTCAGTTTTTCATTACAAGATTCAACCCAGCTTCTCCAAATCAAGTGATGAAGTACATTGCCTTAGCCCTCTTGACAACACTGGATCAGTGTTCATAAGGTATGTTTAGAAAAAATGCTTTTATTCCTCTTTCTGAATCTTTTGACCAGATAGTTTATTATGATGGACTTATCACATTGTAGCTTGTAAGCAGGGCCCATAGCTTACCCACTTTATAGAAGATATTGTGAAATGATGATTCTGCATTGGGAAGCAGACTAACAAATTTTGAATGTATTTGTTTGCTATTTTTAAACTGATACTAACTAATACCAATCATTGCATTCAAAACTCTTAGTTTCATTTAAAATGCCTCAAACTATGTAAGTATGATAAAAGAACTAATGAAAATGAAAATGAATCAAGAGAAAAGGCAGGAAAAAAACTACTTTCCTATAATTACAAAATAATAGTTTAGCATATTTAATTTTTAAATAAGGAATTAAAGTTAGACTGCATGAAATCATTTTATTTAATCTTGCATCTCTGCAGAAATGAAATGGATCCATGCTGGCTGCAAAGTATATTTAAACCTCACCACAATGTCAAGATAAGGTGAATTAAACAGTGTCACCTTTAGTGTTTGTCTGTTAGGCAGGGGAGGAGATTGAAGCTTGCTCAAGTCAGGAATGGAAATATAATAAATAACATCTGAGACAGGAAGGAGCAAATTACAACCTTCAAGTCTCTTTCAGCCTACATCTCTATTATGATAATTCCGAGAGCCAGTTTGGTAAGGAGATTAAGGCACCAGGCTAGAAACCTGGAGATTGTGTTCTAGTTGCACAAAACTAATTGGTAGACCTAGAGGCAGTCTCACACTCTCAGCCTGAGGAAAAAGGCAAGGACAAAATGCTTCTGAAATCCTGCTAAGACAATTTCAGGGACTTGTCCTGGCAGACACCAGGATTCAACATTGACTCGAAGGTACAAAAAAACAAAGAACTTCCCAGAATTGCTCCACCACCAAAATTAATCAAAACAAAAGGATGACTTTCCTTCCTTCCTTCCTTCCTTCCCTCTCTCCCTCCCTCTCATTCCCTCTTATACCCTATTTAAAAAAAATCAATAGCATTCATTCTTCCCTCCAATGGCTCCTGTTCTAACCCAGTTTGTTAACATTGTTTGACAGAAGGTTTTCAGGCAGAAACTTCTGAACTACAGATGCCAGAAATTAAATTTAAAACTTCTTGCATCTGTTCCATCAACTGAAAAAAAGAAAATAAGAATTGGTAATTTCTCCTATCCTGCCTATGTTCTTTGGTATCATATGTAAAGTGAGAATAGCAGCGCAATGGGAATGATGACCTTTTGCCAACCTAAGGATGACAGAAGTTGTGTGAACAAACAATTTTCTAGAATCAGCTCCTGATACCTGAACAGAAACAGAGATCAAATTTCAGAAAATGTTTTATTCATGCTTAACTTTCCAGACAGTGTTAGAAACCTGTCTTTACACTGCCATCTGAAATATACCTTTGGGGATCATGTTGTATCTGACATCAGAAAATGGCTGTCAGGCTGTCAGCTTTTGTTCGCAAACTATATTTTACTTCAAAATGCAGTAGATTTTACACTGCTGCTTTGACCTCACCAAAGGAAGTTCTAGCAATGATACAATCATTTATACAAGTACACACCTTGCCATGTCTCTGTAATGATAAAGTACTTGTAACTTGGGGAACTAAACTGAATCAATCTAAAATTATAGTGATGTAATAAGCAATATTGGTCTGGATCATGTCCAATGGACCTACATGTGGTATCAAAATGGATATTGCCATGGTATAGTTTAATGAACTTGCTATGATGTCATTGGACTTATCCTGTTAGAAAGACTTCAAAAAATGTTTTCCACCAGAAACACTCTTGTTACATATCTTATTATATATTAAAATATATAAATGTACCCAAAATTTATAGTTTGATTCAAAGAGATATTATTTCCCAAAATCTGTTTGACATTTTGTCTCTATAACAAGAAAAAGTTTCCTTTGTTGAATTTCTTCACATGCAGCTAAATGTTTCTTACCAAAATATAGCTGAAATTCCGACATAGTAGAAGAGAAAAGACACAGGGACTGTTACACTGAACAATGTCATTTGATCCTTTTTAGAAGTTTCTTATCTCAGTAAATGTTTGATGAAAACGATATATTCTTAAATTCACTTAAACGCATATTTAGATAAAAAGATGTTATGGGACATTTTTGAAAAGGTGGTATGTATCTTAACATGTCTTTTTCTCACCGAAATGGGCATGGTACCTGCAAATATCACCTCCAGTCATTTGCCATTAAATGGCAGCAAGGAGATTCCCCGCCCCCACCCCCTGTTGTCATGTAGTTATGTGGATTTTGGGCAGTTCATGCAGAAGTGTAGACTGTCCCAGAACAGTCCAATATCTGACCACTGTCAGATAGCATCTTTTATTTTGGTAGGTTTCAGTAACAACTAGAGCATGGCCACTGATATTTCTGAATAGAGAAATACAAGGATAATAGCTCAGTTTTGAGAAGATCATTGTTCCCAAGGTGCTATTGGCATTTTCTCCATTTCTATACTTTTTGATTTTTAACAAAAGTGTTACTGTTATGAGGTGCAGTAGGAAATCCGACACATAGAACAAAGCTTGCAGATAAGGAGGGTATATGCTACTTCATATTTGTTATTAGAACTCAGTTTCTTAGAACCAGGTTTACATGTTACTTCATTCTGCTCTTCCTGTTCCTCCTTTCTCTATATAAGTGTGTGTCTTTTAATGACCCCGTAATCCCATGCATCAGGGTAGAGTCAGGACAACTGAAAGGAGCTGAGTGTTTACTGGCCAGATGCCCTTCCTGTCACCAATGCAAAGTTCACAGCAGATAATTTCACATTGCACCCAGAGAGAGAAATATCTGCCGCTACCTAGGATTGAATTCACAGCCTCCTGATTTCACACAGAGGCGAGAGCTCTACCTCTAGGCCACTGCACCACTCTTCCTTCTCCCTATGATATTAGAGGAAAATTATATTTGCCCCCAAATTCCTTTACACAAGGAGTTCCCTATATATGCATATGAAATGACACATTTCCTTTCACATAGGACATGTTCCTATTCCTATTACATTACATATTATGACATTATTTGGCTCCCAATTCGTATTTGTATTAAATTGATTTGGATCCAGATTCACAATTGCCTTATTTTGATTGGGATCCAGATTCATCAATTAATAAAAAAAATTATTCCTTCTATTTCTTAAAGGCACAGAATCTGGCAGAAGTTTACTATAAAAGCAATCTTTCTCCTCTCGTTTTTTTTAATTTTTTAATTTATTAGATTTATACCCCGCCTCTCTTCCCCGGTCAAGGGTTCCCCTTTCCATCCTCCAGCCATCAACATTAGAGGTTCATGTCATGCCACAAGATTAACTGAGGCTCCCAGAGCAGATTTTTAGAAACACAGGGCTTAAGGAAGATGGAGAAATCATGAAGATGAATTCCACATTCCTTCGCTTAGAACAAGCTTAGAACAAGCTAATCCACCTACTGCATCTACTTAACATGTGTTAACATGCCTGGACCCATTATCTATATTTGTTAAGACTATGAGCAGACATATCCTAAATTAGCAGTGCGTCTCCATCAAGGATGTCAAATATTTCTGTCACAGGTTCTTTGGAAATTATCTGTTTTCACAATACTTCATGCGGTACCAACTTTAGCATCAGATGATTCATGTCATTCCATGATCAAAAACTGCCTCAGAAAAAAGGATATATGATGAAAGCAGTGTACAAACAATATTTTAAAATAATAATAATAATAATTAAGGGTCATTTTGCATTTAAAATAATGTACAAGCGAAATTTACCTGATAAAGAACCATCATCTGCTGATCTGATTTTTAAAAAATTCCTGGCAATTTAAGGAAAGATGCATATAAATCCTGCATACATTAAAAATGTAAGTGATTATGACTTTGTTCATGAATTCTTTGAAAGTATCAATTAAAAATTGATTGTAATACTGCACTTACTGTATAATGTGGGCAGTAAAACTGATACTATTTTTAGATTCTTGCCCCTTAATATCCAATGAAACAATCATATATCATATATTTCCAGGTACATAAAAATGTACCAAATGATTGTATATCTAAGTTTAGATTCAGTTCTTCACATACTATTATTTTTCCTATTATTTTTAAAATTATTGGCAGGCAATTACTTCCATTATTTAAAAAGTATGCAAATATCTTATTTCTCATTCTTGATCTAAAGCACTGCTAAAGATAATGGATCAAAATGCTATCATCCTTGGTGTCCATATAGAGAAACTGTTCATCTCTTTCTCTCTCACACACACATGGAGAGAGAGAGAAAGAGACAGAGACAGAGACAGAGACAGAGACAGAGACAGACAGAGAGAGAGAGAGAGAGACTGAGACTTAGGAACACTCAGAGGATACAGTTGTAGCAGTGAGGGGAACAGAACAGTGTTCTGAATTTTCCCCTTCTGCAAATATATATAAATGTTTGAAATGGAAAAACAGTCCATTTAGGGACTTATAAGAATTTCTGTCAAGACATTTTAGGTTCATGTATTAACATGGAACAATATTGAAACATTTTCTAGCCCCAAAGTTTAACATCCTTATATCTAATTAGTTAAGTCATGGGTGTCAGACTCGATTTCATTAAGGGTCGCATTAGGGTTGTGTTTGACCTGGGGGGGCAGGGGGCATGGCCAGCTTGACGCCACTTGTGTCAGGGGCACCTGTGTGGCCAAGTGCAAGATTTCCTTCAGAACCTCCCTCCCTCCCTTCCCTCTTCATTTTTTCTTCTTCCTTCCCCTCTTTCCTTCTTTGCTCTCTTCCCCTCTTTCCTTCTTTTTCTTTGTCTTTTCCTATTTCCCTTTCTCCTTTCCTGTCCCTTCTTGGATGCTCAAAGGCAAAAGGGGAAATGTTTCTTCTTTTGTTTTGTTTTGCTTTTAGTTTGTTTTGCTAGCCCTCTGCCAGCAAAAATGGAGCTCGGGAGGGTTGTGTGCAGCCCCCCAGACCCCATTTTTTTGCCACAACAGCCTCCAGCCAGCCAAAACAGAGCTTGGGTGGAGCCACAAGTGGTCTTCCTGAGCTCCATTTTTGCTAGTAGAGGCACTGCGGGCCACTCCTTTGCTGTTTCAAGGGCAGTCCTGTGGGCCAGAACTAAGCACCCCATGGGCTGGATCCAGCCCCAAGCCTTGAGTTTGATACCCTTGAGTTAAGTAACAGTATGTTGCCCACCCATTTCCTTCAAAATTATCATAAGAACATGTAATATAAGCGAAGAAAAAAGAATATGGCATGGAAAGGTAGGGTAGGGTAGGGTAAGGTGGGTAAAACTATTATTTATTTATTATTTATTTATTTATTAGATTTATACCCTGCCTCTCTTCACCCCTTCCAGGGGAACTCGAGGCGGCATGGATGACTATACAAAGAATGCTAATTTCAGATGAGAAACCTGAGGTTCATTGCTTTTTCATGGGATTTCTTTGGTAAAACTACATAGTTATTATATCTGCAAGAGGAACAAATTACTAAGGATGGCATTACCTCATGGCCACATCTAAGATGTGATTTGACTATTTTTGGCTATTTTTCAGTGCATAGTCCAGAAACATTGAAAATCAGTAAAAAGAAACATAATTATTCTTTGAATAAATGGAGTTAACTATGATGTGTATTATTTGCAAAAAGTGTTTATTTGCATAAAATGTTTTGTCTAATCAGGTGGCCAAAAGCTTGGACACTGAAGGATGTTTTTAATATTAATCAAGCAATAAAGATATTTGGATAAACATTTTAAATATGAAAATCATAGGAAAAAAATCCATCTAGCTATGAAAAAACTTTGTATTGATGCAAGATGCGGCACAGGAGTTCATGGCCTCCATGGCAACCATGGACCTGGCCCAAGTAATTCAGGGTCCGACTCATGGGGGGGGGACACACACTCGATCTAGCTTTTATCTCGGAGCCTTGGCGCCATGATCTGGGGTTGAGGGATATAGTAGTCAAACCCGTGCCATGGTCAGATCACTCCCTTATCCAATTGGATTTCCTGACACCCGCCCCACCCCACAGGGAGGTGGGACCGACTAGGTGGTTCCGCCCCAGGCACCTAATGGACCTGATTGGGTTCCAGAGGGAGCTTGGGGAGATTCCTGATTCCCTGACCACAACACGGCTGAGTCCCTGGTGGCCGCGTGGAATAAGGCTGCCACCGGGGCCCTGGATCGTGTTGTGCCTTTGCGACCTCTCATTGCTTGCAGACCATGGAAGTCTCCTTTGTTTACTAAGGAGCTCCATGGGATGAAGCGGTGGAGGAGACGTCTAGAACGCTGCTGGAAGAAAGGGAAGGCTGAATCTGCCCAAACACTATTAGGAGCTCATATTGAGACCTTTTTAGTGGTGATAAAAGCGGCAAAGCGCTCATACTATGCCGCTCTTATCGCGTCCGCAGACTGTCACCCAGCCACCCTGTTTAGGGTGACTCGTGCTCTCCTGAGACCAGCGAAGGCCGAGGAACCCTTGCAGGGTAGAGCTGAGGAGTTTGTTCAGTTTCTGTTAGACAAAATCGCTCAGATTCGGTCGGATCTTGATTCTGGCTGGACAGGGTCTGTTGAGATGACCGTGGCGGGTCTTAGTCCTGTTACCTGGGATGAGTTTGTACCTGTGGCCCCTGGTGATGTGGACAAGGTTGTGGGTGCGATGAGTGCCACCACCTGTTTATTGGACCCGTGCCCCTCTTGGCTGGTTTTGGCTAGTTGAGAGGTGACACTTAGCTGAATCCAGGTGATTATAAATGCTTCTTTGAGAGAGGGATCCTTCCCGCTTGCCTTGAAGGACGCAGTGATGAGGCCCCTCCTCAAGAAGTCTTCCCTGGACCCAGCTGTTTTGAATAACTTTCGTCCTGTCTCCAACCTGCCCTCTTTGGGTAAGGTTGTTGAGAAGGTGGTGGCCTCCCAGCTCCTGCGGGCCTTGAATAAAGCTGATTATCTGGATCCTTTACAGTTCGGTTTCAAGCCCAGGTACAGCACCAAGACGGCTTTGGTCACGCTAATGGATGATCTCTGAGTTTCGTCTATCCTAGATGAGTTTCCTCTATCCTGGTCTTACTTGACCTCTCAGTGGCTTTCGATACCATCAACCATGGTATCCTTCTGGGGCGACTTAGGGGGTTGGAAGTGGGGGGCACCATTCTACAGTGGTTCTCCTCCTACCTCTCGGTTCATACCAGTCGGTGTTGGTGGGAGGACAGAGATCTAGTCTGAGGGCTCTGCCTTGTGGGGTTACTCAGGGCTCGATCCTTTCCCCTCTCCTTTTTAACATATACATGAAACCGCTGGGTGAGATCATCTGATGACATGGGGTGGGGTATCATCTGTACGCTGATGATACCCAATTATACATCTCCGCCCCTGATCGAATTAGTGATGCCACTGAGGTGATGTCCTGGTGCCTGGAGGATGTGAAGATCTGAATGGGGACCAATAGGCTCAGACTCAACCCTGACAAGTCCGAGTGGCTGTGGGTATTGCCCCCCCCCATGGTCCAGTTGACTATCTATCTCTTATGCTGGGGGGAGGCAAATTACTTCCCTCAGAATGGGTGCACAACTTGAGGGTTCTCTTGGATTCACAGCTACAATTGGGTCATCATCTTTCAGCTGTGGCCAATGGGGCCTATGCGCAGGTTCGCCTGCTGCACCAGTTGCACCCTTTCCTGGACTGGGAGGCTCTTCTCATGGTTACTCATGCCCTCGTCACTTCACGTTTAGACTACTGTAATGCGCTCTACATGGGGCTACCCATGAAGAGCACTTGGAGACTTCAACTGGTATAGAATGCAGCCACGCAAGTGATCAAGTGTGTACCCCAGTGCACCTGTATAACATCGATCCTCCATGAGCTGCATTGGTTGCCAGTGGTCTTCTGGATGTAATTCAAGGTGCTAGTAACAACTTATAAAGCCCTACATGGCTTAGGAGTCAAGTACCTTCGAGACTGGCTTCTGCTACCATATTCCTCCCAGCGCCCAGTGAGGTCCCACAGAGTTGGCTTGTTGCGGGTCCCATCAACTAAACAATGCCCGCTGGCGGGTGTCCGGGCTAAGGCCTTCTCTGTGGTGGCACCGACTCTCTGGAACCAGCTTCCAGTTGAAATCAGGACCACCCCCACCTTATTGGCCTTCCGTAACACCGCTAAAACCTGGCTCTGGCAGGAGGCCTGGAATTAATGTATTCTCCCCCTTGGTTGATTGTTGGTTATGTGATTATGTTTAGTAATGTTTTAAATTGTATATTATTGTATTTTTATTGTTGTAAGCCACCTCGAGTTCCCCTTGACTGGGGAAATGAGGCAGGGTATAAATCTAAATAAATAAGTAATAAATGTTCTAGGTGTTATTCCCAATAAAAATATCTCAGGTTTCAATTCTATGTATTGTAGCATCATTTTTTCTAACCGCTCTCGTATGTTTAACCAATATTTTTTTGCATGTTCACAAGTCCACCACATATGGTAGTATGATCCAGGTTC
>JANHGC010006681.1:201205-215540 GCA_027560395.1 Boaedon fuliginosus | reverse complement strand
CAGATCGAATCCCACCAGGCTCAAGGTTGACTCAGCCTTCCATCCTTCTAAAGGTCGGTAAAATGAGGGCCCAGATTGTTTGGGGGCAATATGCTGACTCTGTAACTGCTTGGTGAGTGTTGTAAAGCTCTGATAAGCAGTATATAACATCTGAGTGCTATTTCTATCTATGTTGTAAGCCGTCCAGAGTCCTTCGGGAGTTGGGCATCATAAAAATGTAATAAATAAATAAATAAATTTTATTAATAAAATAAAATTATACCCGAAAAAGCTAAGGCTATAGGTATCTGGTAGGATCTACAATGATATCGTACATACTCTGATGTCATCATGCAAGTGATAAAGATTATGTAATTTATTTATGTCACATCAGGACCCATGAGGTATTTTCTCTCTGCAGATATCCATGCTTGTAGATTACCATTTATATGGCCTGTTCTTCCAAACAAGTCAAATCATTCAAAATTGACTGATCTTTCTACCTAGAAAATATTTTAACAGTAACAATGACGATAATATTCTCAGATAACAGTAGTAATAGGCAGCTTTCATAATTGGCTATTTTCCTCCCTTTCCCCTGCCATGCATAACTTAGATTATGAATCCCTTGACTAAAATACACTTTATCTATGTCAGTATTAAAGACTTATTATCTCAGGGGATCCGAAAGAAAAACTATGGAAGGAAAAGCTTTTTTCAATGAGACATCTTATTCCCAACTATATAGCTTTGGTTCCAGGCGATATAAGAAACAACAGGTAAACAGAGTGAAAACAATCTAAGTGGCATGTCGCGTTATTCTGACATTTTTATGGTGTAGAAAGCATTCTCCATTTTCAGCCATTTCTGTTAAAGGGAAATTAATTCCAATTAACTGGTGAAAGCCCCAGGAACAGCAGGGAAGTACAAGCGAGCAAAGCTTATTTTAAACAATGATTTAAGTTTCATCTTACAGCAGCAATGAAAGAGGCCACTGTAAACATGCTTATTTCAAATCGATGAAGGTTAACTTCCATGTGAATGGATTCAAGTGTGTGCACACAGTGTCTTTCACACTTGAATGTTCATTTAAAATACTGACAGTCTTGATTCCTTATTACCCTTAATCTCTATTTTCTTTCCCTGCAAATTATCAGACTATATAGGATATATATATTCTACATATAGGATTGTTAGGCAACCATTACATCTCAGATTGGAAATGAAAAATATTTGTTCCAAATAAGTTGTGTTATTTGGAATTAATATTTTTATGGCACAAGCACAACAAAATCATTTGATTTCAAACCTTTCTCTGATAGTTTTTGTTTTGTTTGCCTCTGTGCATTGCATTTATATTCTGTTTATTGTCTGAGAACTCAAGATGGCATTTGTCTCTTCCCCTCCTCCTACCTGTGCTTGCCTTTAAATCTATATTTGACTCCTAAACAGGTCCATGCAATCTAAGGCTGTGTTTCTTGATTTTTTTTTTTAAGAACAATAATCTTGAGAGCTAAATCAATCCAAACACTGACTCAAAGTCAGTGACCTATCTGTTTGAGGGAGGTTTTGAATCTAGATTAAAGGTAAAGTAAAGGTTCCCCTTGCACATACATGGTAGTCAGTTCCTGACTCTAGGGGGCAGTGCTCATCTCCATTTCAAAGCCGAAGAGCCAGCACTATCTGAACACGTCTCCGTGGTCATGTAGCTGGCATGACTATATGCCGAAGGCCCACGGAACGCTGTTACCTTCCCACCAAAGGTGGTCCCTATTTTTCTACTTGGATTTTTACATGCTTTCGAACTGCTACCAGTAGGTTGGCAGAAGCTGGGACAAGTAACAGGAGCACACTCTGTTACGCGGCATTAGGGATTTGAACCGCCAGACTGCCGATCTTTCTGATCAATAAGCTCAGCGTCTGACTCTCTGAGCCACCGCATCCCTTAATTCTATGTTATTTAGTTCTATTAGTTTACTTCTAGCATAGAGAGTAGTTTCTGAGTAGGGTGTATGTTTTTTGTTTTCCTCTGCCCTGTTATATCTACACTATAGGAGGTACCCAGATGACAAGTTTGATTTGAGGTAATTTTAATTTAGTAGTGAAAAAAGTCCATTTTGCCACTTTCAGCATTTATTGGGGGGGGGGGGGAACCATTTCATTTCTATTTCATTGTGCACACATTTGTCCTGCTGTGCACCACCTGGCAGAAATTGGGGTTTTTTAATCATGATTTTTTGCAGTTGGGAGATCACCAATCCTTGTACGCATCTTAGAAAATCTACCATCACCATATGCTTTCTAAAACTGGGAGCCAGTCTCATAATAAAAGCTAGTTGAATGAGCAGTGTGTTTACTGAGATTATTTTCTTTGATTTTCTTAGATATGTTATTAATATAGCTCAAATAATGACTCCAAAAAGTCAAAGGGTCAGGGCCTCTAGCATGCATGGGAAGTATGTTAAGTCCATTTCACTAATAATTCAGGATGTTGAAGCCATGATTTAACCATGACAACTAAGCAGCTAAAAATATAATTTGGTTCCCCCTCTCCTTGAATAATGAATAATGAAAAAAATATATGAATGGCACCAATGAAACTAGAAAAAAATTGGCTTGATATTAAGAAATATAGTAAGCATGATTCCGTGTTGCGTTATAGTGATATTTTCTGCATTTGATATTAGCTTCCACCTCACTTCATGATGGTTAATTTAGTCTTATCTCAAAAGGTTGGGTGGGGGGAAGACACTAGCTCCATTTTGGATCTTTTAGATACATGTAAGGAAAGTCAAATCTTCTGGTTCTTCACTCATAACATAATTAATTGAAGTATCAAAAACAATCTTTAGTATTTCAAATGCTATCGACTCCCCACCTCCCCTTAATTGATATGATTGTTGATGAATGTGATTTGGAAATGTTTTACTGTATAGGTTGATGTTTTAACTTGTTGTATTGTGCCGCCTCGAGTTCCCTTTGGGTGAAGAGAGGCGGGGTATAAATTCAATAAATTATATTATTATTATTATTATTATAATTATGCTACCATTCAAAGCATAAGTTATATAGGTACGTGGTTGGAATTGGCAACTATAATTGAAGCTTTGAACTATTGCTTTGTATTTTTTAGCCCTAACAAACAATATTACTTTCTTACAGTTCAGAAAATGAAAATGGAACAGAAGAAAAGAAGAAATCAGGAAAACCAGGCTGTGGGATGCCACAAATATCATTTAATGAGGCTGACTGTTTTGAAGACCAGAAAAAAGTTGCAATTGCACGGTAATCTTTGAATTCATTGACATAAGTGATCAGGATAAACTGGCTTTCCCTTTGATATTAGTCTCTCCCAGGGGTTGGGTTCCCAGCTCAAAAGGGAGGGAGCAAGATAATTTGTGCAAATCCAACCACCACATTTCTGTGTATGCCCAACTAATTTGCAGATGCCAAGCACTGCATTTGAAAGTATAGAAGGGCTGGAAGTAAATTAATCTGGATGCAATTACACATTTCTCCTAATTATTCACAGGATCTTGCTCTTCTTATTTCTAGAACAGGAGTGTCAAACTCAAGGCCCGCACGCAGGGTCTGGGCCACAGAGAGCTTAGATCTGGCCTGCGGAGCCACTCTGGAAATAGCAAAAGACCAGCCCATGGGGCCTCTGCCAGCGAAAATGAAGCTCTGTTTTCAGCCGTGACGGCCTCCTGCAGCCCTCTCCCAGCAAAAAAGGAGCTCAGGAGGGCCACGTACAGCCCTCCTGAGCTCTGTTTTCTCTGGCAGTGAGGTGCAGGAGGATCCACCCCCAGCCCCGCCCAGGCCACCACAGGTGCCCCGACATTAGTGACATTGAGCTGATCATGCCCACCCCAGCCATGCCCACCCATCAAACACAACCCTAATGCAGCCCTAGATGAAATCGAGTTTGACACCTCTGTTTTAGAACATCTGGCTTTAATTCTTTGGATGGCATATATTTGAAATCGTGAATAGTTCTGTATATAAGTGCACTGATTCCTCTTCCCTTTCTTAGAGCAGCAAAACTAACATGACTGTTGGAAAAAGAAATAATGCCATTTGAATCTAGAAACAAATGTTAGAATTTTGCCAGTTTCCCAAATAATAATGCCTCTGGGTCCACAATGGATTTTAAGACCATTTTTGGAAATCAAGATGATGCAGCATTTTTCAAACTTAAAACAATCATAAAATTTAATTCAGATGAGACATGGAGCTTCATGAGACCCAAGAGGGACATTTATAGCCACCCTTATAGTCATAATTTAGATTTCAATAGATGTGTGTGGTTTCTTCACTTTGTTCTATCATAAACTGATCCAAGATTCCATGCTGGTCCAATCCAATAACAAGCATTTACGCATACCACATTTATCCTTATTGCATATATCAACATATTGTGCAATTTAGGGTGTGTTAAATTTTGCAACTTTCAATTTCCAAACATTAGGCATGCTCAAAAGTTGTGCCATGCCTGGGGGACCGTAAAGATCTTTTGGTTACTTTTAATATAATTTAGATGTGCTTGGTAAGTAACTATATAAATATCATAACTTTTCAACATTTTGTTTGTTTCATTCCATTAAGTATTTGTCTTGCACTTTGTTTGCTCGTATATCACAGTGCAGTTTTTATTTCCTTCCTTTTTCCTATGTTTCTGTATATCTTTATAGTTATCTCTTTAGGAGTGGTGTGTATTTTTTTGTTCTCTGTTGGACAGAAGTACCCAACTATGCTTTGGGGCAGAATTGAAGTTTTTGCCATTGTAAAAACTTGAAAAGAATGAACTATTTCCACTAATTAGAGGTCAGGAAAGGATTTAGTCAAATGAAATGAGAAGAATGTTGCCTGTGAGAAGGGTGGACTCTTCAGTCATATTCTTGGCTCTGTCAAAATGTTCAGCCCACTCAAGAAACTTCATAGTATTAAGCTTGTGCAAAGTTTCAAAGAGGTGTTTTGCTGTGTTGAAGATTCATTCAAAGCACAGCCCTTCAAAGCAGTGGGATCTTCTCACTTGTGAAAGCAAAGAGATGGCGTTGCTTCACTTCTGTTGTTCCAAAGTCTCTTTGACAACCTTTTTGTGGCTCTTCCAGTAGCCAGAAAAGCTTTGTGAATGCACAGTATACTGAAGGCTGTAAGATGATGCAGCCTTCAGTATACTGAAAAAAGAAATCATATCATGACTCTTATTTACAAGTTGAATTGCACTGCTCTACAATGCACAGTGCTTTATTGAGACAAATTTGAACACTCAAATTTTCTTAACCTCCAGAAATGTGATATTTAGCTCCCAGAATTGTCAGTAATGGCCAAACTGGAGGGGAAAGCAAGGAACTGAACTTCAGGTAGGGAAATACTAACATAGACATCAATATGCTACTGTATGGATTCTTTACAATGTGCAAGATACATGACTTAGTAGACAGATGTTAATACTAAGCATCACTTTCAGTCCTCACAACCACATTTGGGACCAGAATTTCCACCATAAGTCATTGTGGTTGTAAGTTGAATTGGACCCAATTTTATAACAATTTTACGTGGTTGTTAAGCGTATCTTCATAGTCATTAAGAGAATCATGCAGTAGTTATCCAGCTTGCAATAGTTAATCCAGCTTCCCCTGGTTTTTTGTTTGTTTTTTTGCCAGAAATTGTCCCCTGCCCCAAATGTTACAAATTGTGATCATAAATTGATCGTTTATGACACTGCACTATCATAAATGTGAGCCAATTGCCAAGCCCCCAAATTGCAATCATTTGACCGAGAAGGTGGTGCATCTGTTTGGCATGCACGTATAAGTCATAAGTCACTTTTTCCAAGACCATCGTAACATTGGATTACTGTTAAATGAACGGTCGTAAATTGAGGACTACCTGTATTATCAAAACTAGACGTTTTGATGAAAAGCTTAACCAACAGACCTATTGAGGCTTTCTTCATTAGGGGTAAAAGGCATCATATTTTCCTCAGTGAAGCACACTACATCATCTTGTAGCCTGCTTGTTGTTTCTTACCTTCTTTTCTCTAGTATTTGCAAGAGCTGAAAGAGGCTTCTGATCCTATATAGCCAGAGGAGGCTGTAGAGCCTTGAAGTAGCAAAGCCATGGAAATCATTCTCTTCACAGCAGAAGCAAGAAATTCACATTGTTTCATAAGTATCTGTAAGGGCATGCTTTACTCAGAAATCCATCCAACTTGGCTAAACATTTTTAATGTGAAAAACCTATCTTTATAAAATGAGAATAAGGTAACAGCACTATAATGGGATTTCCTTTAGGTCGAAGACAATTGTGGATAATAGTTTCTTGACGTTAGATGGCAAGAATGACTCAAAGGCTGAAAGGAAGAAGCATACCTCAAACCAGGTACTGAGAAATACTTCTCTGTTTAATATCTGAAATGTTGAAGACCCAGGTTGTGGCAGAACAACAAAAATACTACACAATATCTGACTGGAATAGTACGCCAGTGTTGAAATGCCACTTTTGCCCATCTATCCCATAATCTGGTTTATAAATAAGGGGTCATATGTGGAATCTGTAAGAGCTGATCCTTAGATGCACTTTATCCTCTGGATTAGTTTACATATTAAACTAAAATATGTTTTGTTTAACAATTAAATCAATAGTTTTAAGCAAGTCTAACCTGCTTGTTCTGGTTCACATGGACCAGTTTTTAAATGCAAATCTACCCAGCCTTCCTCCCTCTTCTCTCATTCTCCCTTTGTGTCCCACATTCTCCGACTTGTCTTGATTCCAGGCAATAGTACACAGTGTGATGCTAAATCAAGACAGGTGTCCCCATGGTGAAAGAAAGAGCAGCAGCAGCTGCTGCTGTTCACTTGGCTTTTGATGGGGTGTCATTGAGCAGGCACGCTGAATGTGGGAAAAGATTGTGCTATGTAAGGGAAGAGAACAACTGGGCTCCTATGTATTCCACAAGAGCTATTTCAAGGATTTGCACTGGTTTAATAGAGACCAACATGGATCTTGTTCAGATTTTCCATGCCACCTGATAATGCAATTATATATCTCAAGATATTTGACTCTATGTGTTGATGCTATTGGAAGAATGGTGATGAAAGATGCAGGCTGTTTTTGTACTCTTTATTAAAGTTAGGATAAACCAGGGCTCTATTTCTCATTAACAGCTGCATTAGTATCAACATTTGAGCTTTGGTAGCCATTGGTGCTACATGGCTTTGCATAATTAAAGTGTTGTCTAGATTACCTGTGACATGGACATTGAGCACAGTACAAACAGTGGCTTGTAATGCAGTCTGGATAGGCTGGGTCAGCACTGCTGAATTGTTTAAGAGAGATGGCTACAGGCAGGTTGTATGTGCTTACAACCAAGAACAGGCCAAGAGATCTGCTGGTGTCCCATCGTTAAAGTAAAATATGTATTTGAATCTGCATATTGTGTCAAGCCAACCAGCCACTACAGTTCATACTCATTTTTTGTTTGTTTGTTTAAATATGTGATCCTAAGCAAGGATGGTTTGTTAGGCAAACTATGGCTTGCAACAGTCAGAGGGTGGTGATAGGAATTCAAGAAAGGGACACAGTTAGGCACAAATGTATTCAGCGTTTACCTTTCCCCCAAGTATTACCTGAAATGTAAAGAGCTGCTTATGGCATGAAACTATGGGGCCTGAGGTTTGGGGCAACCTATAGTCCTGAAGAAATTAATGCATATCTACAAACATATATCAAACAAGCCTACATTACTCCTAAAGTGTCAGTATGCAAACAGTAAAGGCTCTGTTCATGATTTATCAAAACAAAATTATCCCTAATTTTGATATATCTGGATTGATCTTCACTGAATAAGCCTCAGTTGACTAGGTTTATTCAATAAGACAAGCGGTTAACCATGGCTAATAAAACACAATGACTGGTTTACCGATATGCTAACCAAAACCAAAATAAATTCATCTGATGTTGATTGTATCCAGTGGTGATATTCAGCTGGTTCGCACCGGTTCTCAGAAACTGGTAGTGATAATTTGGCAGGGTTCACCGAACCAGTAAATATCACATCAGTTGGCCCTGCCCACTCAGTCACATGACCCTCCCCCACAAAGCCATGCCCACAGAACCAGTGGTGGGATTATTTGAATCCCACCACTGATTGTATCCACACATAACTAAGTTCAGAATCATCAAATAATTAAAGTAGTTAATAATTTTATTGATTCTGAGCCTCTTGGAATAATGAACCACTTGAGGAATTAAAGCAGTGTGCCTTATTATGCTTTCTTATCTTAGCAGATAAGAAAGACTAAGATGCCTTATTCCATTAGGCACAGTTTTATGTATAAACATTGTGCCAAACCTGGAAAATAATTGTGATCAAAATAATTCTACCTAGTACATATAGAGGTGAATTTCTTTTGAATGTATAAATTCTGTTTCCAGCCTGGAGCAGGAACAAACTTACTTTCCAGAATATCAGATTCTGATCCTGATTGGTGGAGGCAGGAAGTCAAAAAAAGTCAAGGTGGCAACTGCAAATACACCATCTAAGCCCTGCACTTTTTATGTCTCATGTTCCTACGGATTTATTCTGTTTTTAAGAAGTATGCACCCTTAATATAGTACAGTTCCAGTCATTTCCATCTGCTGATGAAAAAAGTATTCCCAGGATTTAATAATAAACTAGGCAAACAAGGGTGAGGACCATTAAAATAATATAGCAGTACCCAAATTCTGTTTTGTTTGTTTTGCTTTAGTTTAAGGCAAATGCTCATTTTCACAAGCTGTTTCTGGATGTCCCAATTGATGAACCCTTGAGACAAAGTAAGTGGAATGCCATTTTTAGCTGTTATGTTGCATTTTTGTAAGTCATGTTTTCTACGGGTAATCTTTGTTTGGTAATTGCTTTGGATAGCAACCATTCACGAATACAACAGTAATAAAAATTCATTTTCCAACCAAGGCAGCATTTAGGACAACAAAAAGCCTTCAGTGTAGAACTGATTAAAGTCTGGTCAATTTTGGGCAGGAGCTGCCAGTCTGCAGAAGGTTTCTAATCCACTAAGATCACAGACTGAGTTTATTAGCAGTTTTAGGGACATGCTCTTCTGCAGAGAAAAGCAACTCAATAAGGGATAGCTTGTTTAAACAAACTTTGCCAGATGGCAAAAAAGGGAAGAAAAAGATGGATGGTGCATAGGACATGGTATAAGAGAGCTTTATCTAAATAAGGAGGTAGCAACCAGTAATACTTGCAGCATCTTGATATTATGGAGAGTTTTGCTTATGCCTGGCTTCCTTTTTTTGACACACATATACACAATACAATTCTGGTTCATAGCACATTTTAATTGTGAGTTTGTTTTCCCATGTAAAATCCCAGTACGGGTACTCCTCATTTAATGACTGACCCATTTAGCAACTATTCAGAATTACAACAGTGATGAAAAGAGTAATTTTGTGACAAATCCTCACATGTATGACATTTACAGGTATGCAAAACAAAAGAAAATTATAGTAAGAGCACAGTGTCAGCTTTGCTTAATGTCCAAATTGCTGGTCCCAATTGTCACTAAATGAGACTACTGGTATTTAATATTGAACAGCTCCTTCTACTCAACATTCATATATCAAAATGTAGATTCTGAGACAACTAGAATATTTTCCAGACTTTTTAATCTTCCCAGACGGTTTTTCCCTCTCAGAAATACCTTTGAATTTGCAATATGTGTTTTAAGAAAATTATCTTAGATATATAGTGTGTGTTAGATATATCGCCTGGTCAGGCTGTACATATTCCCAGTTAGATAACAATATTCATATGATCTTTGTAGATTTCACCTGTGCCTTACAGAAAGAAATCATGTACCAAGGGAAGCTATATGTATCAGAGAACTGGATTTGCTTCCATTCCAAAGTCTTTGGGAAAGATATCAAGGTAAACAAATATAAATAAATATATTTAAATAAATAAAACATAAATATAACATATTGGCCATGCAGGTACAAAAATAGCCAGGGAAATTATTGAAGCCCAGGAAACCCTTGTCAATTAACAGAAGTGCTGAATTACCACCAGCTTATCAAATAGTTAGGAGCCTAGTGCTTGGCAGTGCAAAACAATGACAGCCAATTGCCTGCCATCAACACACCATTCAGCCAATAGGAAGGCACCACATAAGCGTGACTCACAGAACAGCCCAAAGCACATATTCCAGTAGAGAGAAATTCCCTGAAGATGGGCTCCAGCATGAGTAAATTGGAAGAGTAAATCTCTGGTCCCGGTGACCAACCCAAGTTCAATCTTGCATCATTATCCAGGGACACATATATTTGCCTTCATTTGTAAATAGATATAGCTTATGGTGTGCTAAAGTGCATTATGCATGCCTAATTTTTATTTAATATGCAACCAAATGATAATTGCAAATGCTAATTCTATATGGCAGGGGTCCCAAACCCCAGGATGCGGTCCAGTGCCAGACCACAGCCCATTGGGGACTAAGCCTGTGGAAATGGTGGACAAGTATATGTGTATGCGCAAAGCTGCATTAATTAAAGATGGTTGTGCACATGTGTGCAAATCTATCCACTCCTCCCCAGCCGCCACCTCCACCAGTCTGCTGAGCTGAAAAGATTGAGGACCACTGCTATCTGTCATATGCACATATAAGTAGAAAATCTAACAACTTGATTACATGTGAGCTATTTAAAGGATTACAGTGAAATTATTTCTATTGGCTCTTTGACCAATAATTTCAATGATAAATTCCCACTTTGTAGAAGCAAAACCATAAGAAAGCATCAGGCTTTACTTCATTCATAAGATGAATTTCACTAGCCCTGGAACAGGATGCAACTTGAAATGTTCAGCCTGAACTCCCAACAATAATATGTATTTCTTGCTTCATAACAAACTATAGTTAGATTCTGTCTTAGCAATACATGAAGATGCAATTTGTATCTTCGCTTGTAAGCAAATCGCAGTTTCTCCAGTGTGATTTTATTCTCGGAGAAGTGCTCAGCTAATTGCATTTTAAAAATCCTTTCCTTCATGTCAAGTTTTGAACTATTTATTTGGTTATAAGTAATATTGTCAGGAAGAAAACAAATACATGGAGTGCTTCCCAGCTGGATATAATCGAAATGAGATTTAGCTGAATATTTTGCAGTATTAGAAAACTGCTTAATTATAAAGAATTTTGCCAACCATTCCTTTTTATGATATTTTTAATTAATCTGCCTCCATTTCCTAATGATTAGCATTGTTGTAACTATATTTTTGGGTGAAATAGAGGTCAGAACACAATGTAGTAGAACTGCATGTGTTTTAAAAAAATGTATATTTTTAAATGATAAATACAGAAATGGGCAATTTCTTCACAGATGGAAACATAATAATTTTAAGCCCCCTGAAAATAACATCTATCTATTTTACATGCTTTATTATTTTTGTCATAATGTAATGTAGGCATCAAATTGGCATTCAAATTAGCTTAAATCTAAAAAAAATTAACTGTCTGGCTTTATCTGAAAGTTTCTAGGTATCCACACAGCAGAAACTACATTATAAAAACCAGTATTGCATGGGTTCTGCTGCATAACGATCAATATTGTTAAGTTGACATCTTCATCTTGTAACAATTATTATGGTTTCATTTTAGATTACTATACCTGTGTTATCTGTAACACTAATAAAGAAGACTAAAACTGCCCTTTTAGTGCCAAATGCTCTCATTATAACTACAGTCTCAGAAAGGGTAAGTTCTCATTTTATTTACTACATTATTTTGTTATGGTGGGTGTTTGTATTTCTGGGAGTATAATTGGGAATTCAAATTGAGGACTAGAAATCATATGTTTCTCTTTTACAGTTATTCTCTTATGTTCTGTGCTCTTTCAGAATATCATTCCCAAAATATGGGAAGTGGCACTGAATGTGATTACATAATAAATAAAGATAAAGCATTCTTAATATAGCATGTTGAAGCTGATCTTGCTCAGGCAGAAATGTGCTAACTTGATGAAAGTCTTGGCACAAAGTAACAGTTCAGAGAGCCTCTCATAATCTTCAATTGTGAAAGGCAGATGATTAAAAGTCAACTGAGTACATGGAATTGCATATGGTATGTAGATGCCTCAGCTCCTTAAGTAATAATTAATAGGACATATTTTAGTAAAAATAATAGGAAAGGCAAACTCTACCACTCTTCCTGGTTTTAAGTGATATTTGTTGGTGGTTTTCTTTACAGTACATGTTCGTCTCTTTTCTGTCCAGAGACACTGTTTACAAACTGTTAAAATCTGTTTGCAGTCATCTAGAGGTAAGTAAAACTTTCTTCAGTCATATGTGCGAGGACAAGTCAATGGGATGGCATGGCAAGACATGGCATGACATGCCATGGAATGGAACAGAACAGAACAGAACAGAACAGAACAGAAAATATTCTTTATTGGCCAAGTATGATTGGACACACAAGGAATTTGCAGAAACTCTCAGTATACATGAAAGCAACAAAGTTATGTAATCTTAAAATACCAAAAGGAGTAGGTAATGGGAAATATGGTTACTTTTTCAGTACCATGTCATAACCAAGAAAAGTTGCTAATCAGGGCAGTGGTTAAGCAAGTACTACCTGTATATCTGTGACTATTCCTAGTATTACTTAGTTAATCCTAGTCCAACTGTAATTTTTAAAATTGCACATTTCAGGATGCGAGTGTTGGCAACAGCCCTAATCCTTCTCCCCTAGAAAGTAGTTTCAGAGCTGATCGTCCTACAGCATTACCTCTGGTAAGTTTATTTTTTAAGAGAAAAACATTTATAGTGGAGAACTACATTAGAGTAGTTCTCTAGAGTAGTTTTTTTAATAAAATAAAAGAAAATATTTTATTAATTTTATTTATGTACTAGAATTTATATAGTTTCTGAGTGGTTTATGTCCAGCAATAACAATTTAATTCCTATCAAAAAAAATGTCAGCAGACATCTTATTCAGAACAAGTAGGTTAATTTTCATTGCCCCCAAACATTTCCTGAATATTCATATCTTCAAAACTCTTTGGAAGTACAACAGAGATGAAGTGGTATGGATATCCAAAGGCAAGCTATCCTACCAAAAGAGACCACAACAAGTGAGACATCCCAGTTACTGGATCCCTATAGACGACATCTGATAGAGGGACCCTTAAAATTTCTCTCTCACTTATTATTGCATAGGCACATTTAACCTGATGGTTTAACGGTGGTGATTTCAAAGATACCCAAGTGTTGAGCCATGAAGAGCATATTACAATATTCAGCCATGAGATGACAAAAGCATGAATTATTTTATTGATTAGACTTCTATGCCACCCATCTCATCAAGGTGACTATATTATAATGTACAATACCACCTCATACAGAAAAGGGGACAACTGATGTACATGACGTAATTCTGCAGAGATCCTCCTAACATATACTAGAACTAAAGTCTATCAGAGACATGAAATTTACCCTATATCATCAGTATACATACATACATTCACACATATAAATATATAGTTAGGCCCCCAAATAAAAAATGACACATGGTGATTCTTCCAAGCTAAATTCTTTATTGTTTGTATACCTATAGACTGAACCTTGTCAGATTAAACACAGATTAATCAGCATCTATCATATATTTAGATAACTATTTGGGAGAGGCTATTTTCACCTGCATTCTCTCAAATAAAATATCTGGACTGAGTTGTCCCATATTCCTCTGGAATGCACCCTCTGCCACCTGGGAATCCAGCTTATTACTTTTCATCACATAAACAATAAGATTAAGTAACAACTGTACAACTCTTCAAGCTCTAATATTCCTTCCAATCAATTTCAAAGATGTAAAAGAAATGATACTATCTGAAAACTACATTGTTTGAAATGGCATGGCTTGATGAAAATTAATTGGTGACATTTATGCACCTGGAAGCTTATTCTTCCATCTACAGTCTTACTGTTTTACCCATTAGGCTAAGATACACTTTGGCTGCAATTGTAGAAACAGAGCTGCACAATATTTTTCCAGCTGAAAACCACCTTCAACTTTGAATGATGTGCCGGAGGATATACAACAGTAGATTGGATTGGGGGCAAAAAACCTAAGCAAATACAATTAAAATTCAAGTAATTAAATGTATTATATTTAATGCATATTAATTAAAAGAATGCCCATTTTATTTATAACATTAAATATTACAAGTTGGTATTTTTAGAGAGGTTTTGAGGGATAGTGTCCTGAAGCCTAAAGTTGTTGTTATTATTATTATTATTATTTATTAGATTTATACCCCGCCTCTCTTCACCCAAAAGGGGAACTCGAGGCGGCAAACA
>JANHGC010006680.1:32699-43122 GCA_027560395.1 Boaedon fuliginosus | reverse complement strand
AACACTCTGCAGACACTTCTGCAAACACTCTGATCCAACAGCTGTGTGGTGGCTAGCCACCGTACAGCTGTTGGATCAGAGTGTTTGCAGAACACCACGAAGTTTTTGAAGGTGATCCCGCACAGCTCGCTCTTGACAGCCGATTGGGAAGCACGTCCACAAAGCGGGTAACCAGCAAACCGGTAGGAACCTATCCCTGTATGTTGTCTGTTCCTTACTGCTCTTCCCTCAGATATTTATGAAATATTTCTGTGCTTTATTATTTATTATTTATTTATTGAATTTATAATGCCGCCTATTCACTCATGGTGACTCAAGGTGGCTTACAGAATATAAAACCACATTTAAAACAATAAAAACTAACAAAAAGAATCAAATAC
The DNA here is from genome assembly GCA_027560395.1 of Boaedon fuliginosus. Classification (NCBI taxonomy): domain Eukaryota; kingdom Metazoa; phylum Chordata; class Lepidosauria; order Squamata; family Lamprophiidae; genus Boaedon; species Boaedon fuliginosus. The sequence goes on along the minus strand of JANHGC010006680.1, from coordinate 42,742 downwards.
ATTAATATAGTACAGTATAACAAAATCACCCCCACCCCCTGCCCCTGCCCCGGCAACAGCATATCACATGAGCCATTTAATGGGCTCTATCCTGCTCTGGGTTCCCACAGCCAACTGGCAGAACAAGGTCTTCAGCACCTTCCAGAAGAGTACTAGAGTGGGGGCTGTTCTAATCTCTGGGAGAATGATGTTCCATTGAGAGGGAACCACCATGAAGAAGCCCCTTCTTTTGGGTCCCACCAGGTGTATCTCCTTGGCGATGGGACCCACAACAGTCTCTGCCTCCCTGCTCTGATGGGCCGGGTAGATGTGACCAGCAAGAGATGGTTCCTCAGATAACCTGGTCCCAAGCCATGAAGGGCTTTAAAGGTGACAACCGGCACCTTGAATTGCATCCAGAAGCAAATTAGCAACCAATGCAGCTCCTGTAGGAGAGGTGATATATGTGCACACTGGGGTCTGCACAAAACCATGTGGACCATTGCATTTTGCACCAACAGGAGTTTCCGGATGCTCTTCAAAGGTAGCCCCATGTAGAGTGTGTTGCAATAGTCAAGAAGGGAAGTAACTAGGGCATGAGTGACTGTGAGTAGGGAATGTTGGTCCAGGAAAAGGAGTAATTGGTGCACAACCTGCAGTTGCGCAAAGGCCCTTCTGGCCATGACCACCACCTGTTCTTCGAACAGGAGTCATGAGTCCAGGAAAACTCCTAGATTATGCAAAGGGTCTGTTTGGGTATTGCCACCCCATCCAAGACCAAAGGTGGCAATTCTCCCTGAGCCAACAAACCCCAAACCCAGCACCACTCAGTCTTGCAAGGGTTTTTCAATACTTCTTGAAGAGGCATGTCTTTCTTCAGATCTTCTTTGTTGATCAATACTGGCTTTAACATACACTTTATTGATTCACTCGTTTCATGCTTTTCATCATTTACAGTTTTAACTTTGTTTATAGCCAGTTTAGAATTTGTATTATTTAAAAAGTAAACAATGGGTATATTAGATTTACTGAAAAACTGGAACCTAATAATTTGGAGGTAAAGATAGTGATTATTCTGCTGTCAATCTTACCTTCCAAACATCACCATTCGTGCTTCTACTTGTGACACTATTACTACTGTGTGTGCATTCTTTTCTCGGAGGCAACAGCTTCAACCATAAGGGGGAGGACATTCATCACAATCAAATAACCTATATGGAAAAAGTTAAGTTCAAAGAGAAGCCAGGAATGGGCTGTAAAGAAGTTTAGAATAGCACACCATAGAATAACTAGATATAGAAATATAGCAGAAATTAGAAAGACCATGCTATTCAAGTAAGGCTGAGTTAAATGAGGAAGGCTTTTATTGTTGCCCTGTGAGTTCCCACAGCTCTTCCACAAGCATTTCCCTGGATTTTCCATTCATTTTATATTTATTTTGTCCAGTAGTTCTGTTTATGTATAATAAACCTTAAATCTGCTCCATACTAAAAAGTACAATAAATTATTATTCCTGATATACGCTATTATTCTTTGCTATATTTTGAAAGAAGTAAATTGGTGGACCCTATCTTTGGAACACGGACACAACCAATTTATGCTATTTTTTCTTTCTTTCAAAAGAAGAACATTTAGTACTAATGGTACACTAGAAAGATATAAGAAGCAATCTTATTTGAAGGCAGACTGGGTAGCCTAAAGTTACTAAATGAGAAGAGCCTTGTAGTCCAGCCTTTTCTCCACATTTATCAACAGAAATATAATTCAGCATTATCCTTGCAACTTATTAATTCAAAGCAGGTATTCTAGTACAGAGCTGAAGCTCCTTCACAGTTGTTCAGGAAAGTAAATACATGATTTGAATATTTATTATGACAAACTTGTTATACCTAGAATACTGTCAAACAAATGCATTCATTGTAATGCAAGTTGAAAAAGGTACATTCCAGCATTTTTTGTGTTATTAAAGATCACAATCATATCCTGCCTGGCCATGTTATTCTGTTGCAGTCTGGTACCATTCTCTGCATGTTTTCCTCAGAGTTTAATAGCTGAGTGTTAGCATTTTAGAATTTTCTGGCCACTTGGCAGACATGGGATCAGTTTGGCAGGTAGTCAAATGCCAAGCAGGATACTTTCTTACAAAATATAATCTTGCATATAAGCATGTCTTTTTGCTTGGACAAAAGGTATGGTGAAACAAAAACTAAAGGAAGAAAACTAAAGGAAGAAAGGAAGGAAGAAAAGGAAGAAAGGAAGAAAACTAAAGGAAACAAAAACTAAAGGAAGACAATATTTCATGCTAATAAAATCAGACTAATTACATGATGTGTTTTAGCTCAGATGTGTCATCCCAAACCCTGGGGCCAACAGAAAGAATGTTAACAGAATGAATTTCTAGGGCAGAAATACTATTCAGAGCATCAATTTCCCTGTCTAAAACTCTTTCAAGTGACTTATGAGATTTTAATGGCTGCTTTCAATGGATGACACATTCTTGGGTGGCATTATTTAACAATGACTTATTATTTTAAAGTTTTTTAAATTTTTGAATTCGAGCATTACTTTTGTAGCTACTGTGTAGAGTTAATTCTCTTGCAGCAGAATGTCAAGTGTTTTGTATGCTTTCAACTATCTTATTTCAAGTACATACTTATTTTGTTTTAAATTACAAGCTTCTGAAAGCAAAAGTTTTTTTATGATAAACATTAGAACTTTTTGATGGATATATATACTGTACTATATGTTCTTTAGCCAGTATGATCTTGATAATACTAGACAGTAAGCAGCTAACTGCATAACAGTAAATTAGACCAGCAATTATTTATATAACATTACTTCCTGCTAACTGGAAACAATGTGCCCCTATTGGCTAAATTTTTTTTATGTGTGTTTTAATATAAAATATCACCTTAGAAACATATTTAATTAGCATTAATATCAAAAGGCAGACAATCCATTTTTAGATAGAAAATTGGTGTAATAACTAATTGCAATTGTAATAACTTTAAAATAATTGTTATAGTATTATTTGTATAAAACAAGTTGGTCTAGAAAAAGTTTAATGCAAGTTAAAGGGCTAAAGAAAAGAAGAAAGCAAATCAAAATTTATGCCAATATATATATTTATTGTTATTTTCTTCATTTGAATAATGGACAAACTATATCATGGTCAAAGTGTGATTTGTAGCTGTATGCATTGTCATATTGATCATTTTAGAATACCTGTGTTCTTTTTCAAAGCACTAGATCAGTTTGGCCAATCTGATGCTTGCAGTTAGGTTCTGGAAGTTATATAATCCTGATATATTAGAGAAGCTATAGGAAGTTCTTTAAGCTAAGGTGAAGCTATAAATCTATGAGTCTGTTTTAATGTCTTAAGGGAATAAGAGAATTATGAAATCTATTGTAGAAGATTCTTTGTAGAATTTGATCCAGAAAGGGGTATTGGTCACTGTAGTATACCTGTACTGATTTATTCTTTATTTTCTACAATATTTCACAAGGCTTACAGTATATACAGCAGGAGATCACACTTCACCTACAAGGCTGAATTTCAAAACTAAGCAAGATCACACCTGGATGTTTGTTAGATAGGAGATCATCAAGAAATCTCAAGGGTGGATGTGCAAAAAAATAATACTGGAAGAAAGTAATAGCAAATAACTTCCTCATTGTTGCCAAGATGAACTACATGATTTTTTGCAAATTGTGATCAAGTAATAACCTTAGCTCAAGGGAGTCTTGATCATTAGTCCATCCCAGAAAGGCAGAATGACTCCTTTTAATTATCAAGAGAATTTTTTTTTATCATAGAATCATAGGGTTGGAAGGACATTGCAAGCAATCTACTCCAACCGTCTGCCCAATGCAGGAATTGTCATGGCCATCTGAACTTTTTTTTGAAAATCTACAATAATGGAGCATCCACAATAAGGCAAATTGTTCCATTTCTTAAGAGTTCCCATAGTTAAGAAATACCTTCTTATTTCAAGCTTGGATATCCTTCTTTTAAGCTATCACCCATTTCTTCTTTCTTATTTAGGATACAGTGGAGAATAATTGACATTCTCTGCCCTGTGACATCACTTCATGTGTTGTAAGACTGTTATCACGTGGTCTTTTTAAACTTTTCTTCAATAGGCTAAACATACATTTCTTTAACTGTTCTTCATAAGATTTAAATCTTAAATCTCTTACCCTCTTTGTCCCCCATCTTTTCTATCTCATCAGTCCCTTAGAATTCATTTTACATTGTAGTTACTTGACCTGGATACTGTGTTCCAGATATGATCTGACCAGTTGTAGCATGCAGCAATTCTACCACTTCCTGTGATCTTGACACTATACCTCAGTTGGTGCAGCCAAAATCTGCTTACATGGAACAAGTTTTTCTAGGCCTATCCTAAATATTTCCACATAGTTTAGAAGTGCAAAAGGCTTCTACTTTCTTTAATTGCTAACTGTGCTGACCTGGTCAACATAACCATCATCATGTCTTTCTTGTTTCTTGCTTTGTTGCGTGGAATGCATGGAAAATGAAAGAAACTTATTCTTGTCTTCAAAGGGCTGGCATTTAATGAAGTTCTATTGGCAGCCTGATTCAAGAGATGGCTCATTTGGGCTTACCCTCACGCACAACTGAAACACAACTACAAAGTGTATTGGAAAACTTGCATGGATGTTATGCTGCTTGGTTTGTTATCTTGCAGAAATGCAGCTACTTCTTCCTTTATTTTGTGAGAAGTACTGAATATCGTGAATCAGTACCTAAATATTTATTTAAAGAGATAACCACATATAATACACCAACTGAGATATCATAAACCTAGGTAGAATCTGTTTCTCTTTTCTGTTTTCTTATGTGTTCAGTCTAGAACTGAACAACTTCCCTACTATATTTTCATGAACATGTCTGATCCAATTTACTTGCTATATAGCTAGTCAAAATCTAGATGTTTCATTCAAAAAGAAAGGGGGAAAAGTACTTCTTAATACATTAGCTGAAAGTTGGGTTTAATTTTGCTGAAGATATGATGAAAAGGTCTAAAACAGTAATGATATTGTATACAACAAGCCTGATCTTGTAAAACTACTATGCCTTCATTGCAAATGATAGCAGTATCAGCAAATTGACATTGAAACAGCAGACCTGAAAGGCAAAGACTAGCATAGAAAATAGTTAAATAAACCAGTCCTCTGCTGATACAGTATTAGCAGATGCCTCACTGCTTCCCTGTTAATACAGATCACTGATTGGTGGTGGGAATTTACTTCTAAAGTGCTGTCTTCAGCTCAATGAGACGTGAATGTCACCAGAACCAGGACACAGAACTGTGGAACTGCAAACTATAGCCAGAAGAATTGGGTAATTTTTCAGTAGAACCCATCAAAGTAATCTCTTTTATACATGCATTTTGCTGCTGTATTTCAGTTTCATTAACTGACCCTATTGCTAAAATTTATTGTGAGAGTATTGTCATGGCCATTGGGCCTGTAAGTTAATATAAGCCTGGATTGAATGAACTCAAGATTATCTCATGTACATAATGGACCAAAAAAAAAGTCAAATAGAAAGGTACTGTACATCACTTCTTTGTATCGAATTACCAGGCTATTTTTTTAAAATGCTTATATTCTCCAGTGAAATGACAGACATAAAGGTAGTGCTATATAGTTTAAACTATAAATTGTTGTATCCTTATTTTATTTTTTAAAGAAGAACTGTTGCTTATTTGATAATCTTTGATGACATGAATGGATGAGGAAACATGGTGTGTGTTTTTTGAATAGTGAAGTGCTTTTATTTGATTATATTAATATTGGGCTCACACCACAGGATTTCTGTACCTTTTGAATTTTCAGAATATTTGAAGTGTATTTCTTTTGAATATTTCTCTTAACCATGGATTGAAATATCCAGAAAATGCATTTTCTTCTGCTTCAGTGTTTTTTGTTCCCTGATCAAGTTACACAGAACAACAGTGGATCAAATGACAGACAACATGCAGCTTTTAGCTGAAAATTTTATTTAAAAGTTTGATGACATGATAATGTTCATGGAGAATATGCAGAGAGATTTCATTTTGGACAAATTAGATACACAAAAGGACTTTGATTTGAACCATAGAGATATTCTTGCAGTCAGACAACTAACTGAATTGATCCCATATGTCTCTTTGAACTTTAAACCTGCATTTCCTCACAATAGTAGGAACCTGACAGAACAGGAAGTGACAGATTCTTTTTTCCTACCAAGACCAAGGAGATTGGACAATGAATTTATTACACACTAGCTGATGACCCGGCCTTGCTCGTTTTTTTTTTTTTTATATAAAAGAAGTATGTTCGTGCTGGCTTGTCCTGCTGTCTGGAAGGTCAGATGCCATCCCGTTCCTCTTCATCTTCACCCCCTCCTCCTCTTTATCTCCTTCCTCATCATAATGTTCTTTCCCTTCCTTCTCCTCTCCTCTTTCTCCTCCTCCCCCTCCTGTTGATCATGTTGTTTTTCCTCCTCCCCCTGCTGCTCTTCTTGTTCCACTTCTTCCTTCTTTCTCTTCATTGTTGTCTTGCCTCTTCCCCTCTTCTTCCTCTTCTTCTGTCCTTCTCCATCTGCTCCTCTTCATCATATTCTTTCCCATTCTCCTTCTGTCCCTCCTCCTCTTCTACTTGGTGTTCTTTCCCCTTCTAACCCTTTTCATCCCCTTCTCAGCCCCTTCCTCCTGCTCTTCATCATTTTCTTGCCTGTCCCCTCCACCTCTTCTGTCCTCCTGCTGCTCCTTGTTCTCCTCTTAATTGTCTTCTTCACCCTCACCCTCCTGCCCTCCTCCTCTTCTTGCCTCCTCCTCCTTGCCCTGCTGTTCATCATCCTTTCCCCCTCCCCCTCCTCCTCATGCGGAATGTTAGGTATGTAAGTGAGTGGGTGGAGTGTGTAAAATGGTGGCAAAACCTAACAATTTTTCACTTAGCCATGGAAATGTTGGGCTCAACAGTGGTTGTAAGTGGAGGACTGCCTGTACAGCAGCTCTATTGCACCATCCCCATGGCCACGTGACCGAAATTATCTGACCCATATTTATGATGGGCGCCGTGTCCCATGATCCGCTTTCGCAACCTTCTGACCAGCAAATGGGGGAAGCCGGATTCACTTCACAACCGTATCCCTAACTTAACAATGGCACCGACTCAATTAACAACTGTGGCGGGAAAGGGTCATCAAAGGGGTTCAAAATTCACTGAAAAAATGTTTGGCTGAGCCACAGAAACGTTGGGTTCAATTGGGCTTGTAATCACTTGGTGGTAACTAACTTCACAAAGGCAGGGATTCGCTTTAACAACCGTGGCAAGGAAGGTCGTAAAATGGGGGCAAAACTTAACAACTTCTCGCTTAGCCATGGAAATGTTGGGTTCAACAGTGGTCATAAGTGGAAGACTGCCTGTACAGCAGCTCTGTTACAGCATCAGCATGACCATGTGATCGAAATTGATCTGACCCGTATTTATGATGGGTGCTGTGTCCCGTGATCCATGTTTGCCACCTTATAGCCAGTAAAGTCAATGGGGGAAGCCAGATTCACTTCACAACTGTGTCCCTAACTTAAAAACAGTACTGACTCACGAACCAATGTTTGGCTGAGCCACAGAAATATTGGGCTCAATGGTGGTTGTAAGTTGAGGACTGCCTGTACAGTAGCTCTGTTGCAGCATCCCTTCCACCCTTCACTTCTTCCTTGGTCCCTCCCTACCTGCTAAAGCAGTAGAATTTGTCAGTTAAATTCCTGCGGGGAAGGTGAGCGCTCAGCATTCTTTGGCCGATTTGCATACCTTACCCTTTTTGGGTGGCCTAAGTAGAGCAGCTTGGCAGTGAAATATAGGAGGGGAGGTCCATTTTGGCCCCAAAATTCTGGGGGAAAGAAGCCAAAAACCCATTTGTGACCCAGACAGTGTTTGTCACCAGGGGGTAAGGTATCTGTGTGCCAAATTTGGGGCAGATTGGTGCTGGCATGGAAGAGCTTATTGATGACATACATACACACAAACACTCATCACCCCCCACACTTCTCTTTTATAGATATAGAAGATTTTATGGGCCATTGCCTGGTGGACTAATCTTGGCTTGCTTGTGGATGGCTAATTGTTCAATGATTGAATATGAATGTTTTAATATTTATAAACCACTGAGAGTTGCAGAATTGCAGCAAATTAAAAAAACCTAATAAAATATATCTGATCAACTAATTTTTAAATAATTGTATTAGTGACGTAGATCAAATAAATGAAGAAGAAGAATGATAATGTTTGGCAAGAAACTATATGGAAAGAGAAGGAAGAAAGGGAAAAAATAGTGGTGGTATTCAATTTCTTTTTTAATATCACATCTGTGGGCATGGCTTGATGGCCGTGGCTATGCTGTCGGCCAATCTAAGGTGGTATTTGCCATTTTTCTGAATCAAACAAAATTATTGCTATTGGTTTTCCAGAACCTGTCAGAACTGGCTGAATACCACTTCTGGGCTCAATATAATATCAACCTGCAAATTAATTTTTAAGCTTATTAAACTAGAGCTATAGAGAAATTGATCAGCTGCACCCTATGACTTGGCCTCTACATCATGATCTACATCAATTCCAAAAGAGTTTTTTTCATTATCAAAGCAACCATTATGTTGACCCATAAAAAAAAAATTGATTAGCATATCTTAGTTCTCTACTCATTAAAAAAGACATTTTTCCCAGCTCAATTCCTTTTAACTAAGTGAGCAAAGCATGCTCTTATATGCAGTCATTTCACTGTATTCTTGTCAAACATTCCTTCTTGTCAGTGCACCATATTATCACCTACCTTTATACCTATCTATCAGCATTGGTACATTTTAAACTTTTTCTGCTCTTTAATTCAATTCTGCTAATTACATGGATCTTCTTAGAAATACAGCTCTTCTTCACTTCTTTTGCCCTGGAGTGAACTCTAAAAATTTGGCTCTTTTCCCAGGCTTGGACTAAGCACCCACCCTTTAGGTGGGGATTGATGTGGAAAAGTGTTGTGGTAAATTGCTGAATAACTTGTAGAAGGGAAGAGCCCACAGGGATCAATTAAAGATCATTGTTGACTGCAAAGGAATACTGATCAGCTGTTTGTCGGCTAGCAGAGCATTGGGAGACATTCAACAGTGTGTCTCTTGGAGCAGCAGTAAATTTATTGAGTTTTTTTTTTTAAATGCCAGCAGGCAGCAAAAACTATTTGGCAGGCTCTATATTGTGCACACCTGCCTTAGGGTATATCTGTTCTTTTCTTGTATAAAATTATTTGGATTTATTTATTTATTTATTTATTGCATTTTAATTTTGTGAATCTACTGTAAGTTCTCCCCTCCCCACCTAAATATATGTGTTTAAGGAGCTGATTTTAAAACTCCACACATACAAAAATCTATATTCGATTTTTATTTATTTCAAAAGCAGTCAAAAGCAGGTTCAATACTGTCATGCCCTAGGATTACCCCAGATCAATGCAATCATGTGGAGGGTTACAATATTTGTTCAATTTAGGGCTGGCTACCAGCCTTTCCTAATGAATTAGGTATCCTGTCATATTCAGTAGGGTGACCTCTGTTTTATCATGGATTTTGTCTATTTACCTCAATGATGTCTACTGATTAAACTATTGATATACTTCCACTATGTTAATATACATTATAAATCTTCAACAAATTCCTTAAATATATATTTACAAATATATTAAACAGCCCAAAGGGACATGGCTTTGTCTTACTCCCTGCTCAACCTCGCACCATTTCCCCTCTTAGAGTGCATCTTAGCACTCTTAAGAAAAAGTAACTTTTTCAGCCCCACATTTGGGTAAAAATTCCATAATTCTATGCTATACCTTTTATGTTCTAAATCATCAACTGCACTAAGTTACCTCTATGCCTCTAGTAGCAATGCCACAGTCAATCACAGCTTCACAGAAAAGAAAGTGGAGAAAAGAAGTGAATAGTCTCACCTGCAGCATTTCCTCATAGCACAGGAAGAGAATGTTGAATTCATTCTGATGTGCAAACCAG
>JANHGC010006676.1:25974-38107 GCA_027560395.1 Boaedon fuliginosus | reverse complement strand
CAGCCATTGGATATTAACCAGAAATGTCTTTTATTATTTACAGAAATATATACAAATGGATTACATCTCAAGAGAGAATATATCCAAGGTAAATATAATATATAGATATATAGAATATAACCAACACTATCACTTTTACACTAAACCACTCTTCATCTCAACACCTCACCACACCACTAAACACCTCAGAGCGGTGGAGCTCGTGCACTGCCTTATATAGTAGACAAAGTGCTGTTTCATGATGACATCACATACATGGTTGCATTTAACCAATAGAGTATCTTTGGGGGCAGAACCTCCAGGCACAGATATTTTTTCTGTGACAAATTCCAAGAGTCAGAGTGGAGGACAGGGGGCCTGGAGTGCTCTGCCCCATGTAGTCACAGAGGATTGGGCATGGCTTAACAACTGAACGACAACAACAGAGTTTCTGACCATCTTCCAGATGGCACTGCTTTACCTGAACATTGATATTATGCCATATCATCATCAGACTGAACAGTGCAAATTGCAAATTCCTTCAATCTATCCTCATAAGGCATATCCTCAAGTCCCTATCATTCTTATTACCCTCCTGTGAACTTCTATCCTGTCTAGAACCTCTATTCTCTATCCTGTTGATATTCTTCTAGAAGTGTGGTACCCAACTGCTGCACCATGAAATCACACTGTGTTTAGGATGAATGTATTTCAATATAATTAATGGAAATCCATTGCATGTATTAAGAAAAAGGGAAGAAGCCTACTTTGGTGCTGATTTCACTGGTTATCTGTCCCAAAGACTTGTACAATTTTTGCTGTGAGCTGCAAAGGAAGCCAGTGGCAATTTTTAAGCAGCAGTCTGAGGCAAGTTGTCTCCAAGTCTCACAAATGTCATTTAAGCCTATGATTGACCTAAGCTATCTAAGGTAACCCATAAATTAATGGATTTCTTCAGTGGTGGACTTCAATTTTTTTTACTCCCAGTTCTGTGGTCATGGCTTGGTGGACATGGCTATGAGGTCAGCCAATCAGAGGTGGTATTTGCTATGGCCAGCCAATCAGAAGTGGTATTTGCTGGTTCTCCAAACCAATCAAAATTTTTGCTACCGGTTCTCCTGAACCTGTCAGAACTGGCTACTTTTGGATTTCTTACATGTACTGGGACAGTACAATGCTTTCAATTTGATCTTTAGAAGGTTTCTTTCAGCATGTAAAAGTATGAATATCAAACTTGTCAACACCTTAAAGCAACCCCATCGTTCCTTGGGATGTGGCAGCAGCTGTGAAAAATAGTATGTGATCTTGAGAAAAGACACAGCTGCTTTATGATATTGTACATTGGTTCTACATTTGGAACCAAAAACCCATCATTTTTGGAAAGTCAAATTCAGAGCACCACAGAACCCTAATAGCAACTTCTCTAATCAAAATGGAATCTTCACTTTCCTACAGGGAGCACAGAATTAAAACCAGTAATTTTCTCCAGGCAGAGCTTGAATCTTCTTTCCTTTCCCCTGCTGATTTCATAAACCCTGTTTTTGCTTAACCTTCTTTAACTTACTAGCCCTTTCTTTTTGCAAACCTTGGAGTTCTCCCAAACATGTGAGTACCTTTTGCTTCTCAGTAACTCTCTTTTGGCTTCAGTCCTGTTGGCACTCTCCATCTAAGTTTTCTAGTAATATGCATCACTACCAAGATGTTCATAAAATAGTACAAGTGAAGATATAAATGTGTCTGTAAAGACAGGCTGTATTTCACCCTAGATCATAGTTTTGGAGCAGCAAAAAGATAACTTTATAGTTGTAGGGCAAATTCCAAAATAGTTACTCAGAGCCAGAGAAACACACAGACACATGGAGAGAGAGGGAGAAGAGAGAGAGACAGAGAGAGACAGAGAGAGAGAAGAAAATTAGTGTGCCCATCCAGAAGTCAAAAACAAAAAGCATAGATGAGATTCAGAGGGCAAAAACATGACCAAACATTAGGCAGTAAAAAGCAGACACCCCAGAAGTGACAACTCAGAGTTCAAGATGCAAAGTTAACCAATTTCAGGCTGACAAACAATAAATGTTATTTTCAAAAAAGAACTATTCAGATAACTTTATATTAGAACATGATTTGCCAATCAATGGTCTGAGAATCAGTAGTGATACACAAGAGTATTCTAGATGAACTCTATTTTGATAAGTACCAAAATAAATTTTAAGGTTAAAGCTCAGAAGATTGCTAATTTCACAATGTGCTGGTTGGTGTCTTCAACTGAGAATTCATAAAATTTCAGTTGGGACTCTCTAAAATTTGAAGAAGAAAAAAAGAGTTAGTGATATTTTAATTATTTTAAAAGGCAGTTTTATTTTACCTTGGGTGATTATACATATAATCTAAGGCAGCTGCCGACTTTTGGGCATCAGAGACTGATTCCATTTTCGGTGGCCCTGAGGGGACCTGGTTTTCTGTGTGGCCTACATCCTGCAGATGGGGCTTTACACAGCCCGGTTTTTTATATGCTGCAGACCAGTGCCAATCAGTGGACCAGGAATTGGGGACCCCTGATCTAAAGAGTATATATGTATGTAAACATACGTATATCAACCAGTGGCTGATTTTGGCTATGTGGTGGTCTTCAAATGAGGAGATGGTGACCCTATAAAGGAAAAAAAGATGGGGAATGGTTGTACAAGGAAATTATAAACCCGAATTATCTGGACTGTCCATTTTCTCCATACTTTTTTGAAATCTCTTGATTAGTATAATTTAGAGTCTTGAGACTGAGATATCATATGGAATAGGGTATGGTTCAGCTGATACTGTTATTTAGCCTGATCTATCTGCCACTTAAAAAATTGGTCTTCAGATTAGCTCATAACAGAATATGTCTGTAGCCAAGGATCTTGAAAAGTAGCCAACCATAACCTATATCTCAAAGTAAAGAGCTCAAAAAAGTGTTACACTGAGCATTGGTACGCACTTTGGAATGCTGATTTTTTACTTGCCACTATTATTAAATTCTGCACAAGAAGGATGTTCTCACAAGTCTTATTTTCCAATGTGATCAAGGCTGCTTTTATATTAAACCTTGGTTAGAATCTAGACTACAAAGGAACAAAGAATCAATACCATTCAAGAAAATAAACTTGAGTTGCTATGGTTCATTCTAAGGTCTTCAATAGAAGATGGATTTTGGATTCATACCAGTGCTTTCAAAGCCAAGAGATTTGAACGTAAGTTTCACCCATTCCTCTTTCTATTGTTTTCATCTTCTTACTGCTTGTTTTATACATTTGTAGGACATATCATGTAGCAGTAATATAAACAAAATCTCTTATAAAACGTGGAGGGATAAAAGAAACCAGTTCTGAAGAAAATACATCCATTGTGTTCATACTATCTCACTGCTATGTTCCTTGAGGGAACTTCAAGAAATGTTAGAAGGCATGAAGAATAAGAACAAGATACATCAGTCAATTGGATTTCTACTGATGAAAACTAAGGAAAAACCTGTTTATCTAGAGTCTGTGTTGAAATGTGTAAAAGTAGGGTCGAATGATTCATTCTACATTCTTTTTCCTGTTTTACAAAATTGATGTAGTCAGCTCTCAAATTGTGTAGGCCACTGCCGTGGGATAACAAAATTAAATTATTTCTAATTAATTGTTTGTAAACTCAAAATCAACAATCTTCTGAGCCACTTTACCACTCAAAGAGGAAGCATTAGGGAACAAAATATCTGTGATCATTTTAAAGGGAAAGGCAACTTTAGAAAGAAAGAACTAAGAACTAAAAGCTTCCTCTTCCGTTGCTAATTCTGAAACTCTGGTTTAGGTTTCTGTACATTAAGCCTCCATCAGCTCCATTATTTGTAAATAAATTCTCTGATTCTTATGTAAATTTGTTTATCTCACAATTTCAAAGATACCTAAGTGGACTTCAAATCCAACAGGATTTCCTGATTTATTCTGCCAGGCACCTAAGATGACTCAGATTAGAAACCAAGAAATTCAATATCCATAAAGAAGTTCAGAGGATCTTACTGTTATATTTATTTTCCCAGCAGATTTCAAGGTTAAATAACCAAAACCCAACGGATTTTGTCATTCATATTGCCACACAAAAAAATCTGTGAGATTCAATATCAATAAAGAGAAACAGAAATTCTTACTGATACATACTTCTCACCAATTTCATGCTACCTTAAAAACTGATGCAAAATCTATTTCTACCCCTAAAGGGTTTCCCCATTCATTTTTCTCAGGCACATAATAGTTCCCAGAGCAGAAAAGTGGAAGGTCCACTATCACTCAGGAAAACCATTGAAATCTTTGGTTTTGTGATGTTAGTTTTTCTCATTGACTTCAAGATAGCCTAACCCTAACCCTAAATGGATTTTCATCCCTATGGGGTTTTCCCATTTATTTTGCCAGATTGGGGGTGGGAGGGGGGAGATAGGAGGTCCAGTATCAATAAAGAGGACCAATGATTCTTTCTGTAATGACATCATTCCCTCAGAAGTAATGTGTCAGCATTCCAATAAAACTCCCCATTTCATTCAGCACTCAGAAACAAAGGTCATCCAAGTAAGAATTTATTAAGGAAGTCATACTGGCACATCTGGGAAAACCAGAATCTGAGAGTTCCGGGTTTTCTCTTCCCAATTGAAAATTCAAAACCCATCCCCTGCACCCACCAGTCCATCACATGGTCCAATCAACCATCATCCCAACTGGAGACATTTCTCTAGCTACTCCTTGTCAGGTGCAGGGTAACTTGTCTTGGACTTTAGGAGAATAATGTTGTTATGTCTAATCTTCTACCTCTCCATGAAGTCCCCCCTCCCAATTTCCCAGGTGCTAAAAGGTGGCAGCTTGGAAACTTCTGAGTAAATATGGCTTCCAAAGCTGACATATGGCTGTCCCCCTTTATGTTACTTTTCCAGAAGGCTTGATATGTGATGATGATGATGATGATGATGATGATGATGATGATGATGACGACGCAGCATCAAATGTACATGATGTGGCATGATGCAAATGTACATATGTAGATCTGGGAGGAAGAATAGATACCGATTGTTTGGTTTTAACCCAGATTGGTAGCACTGATAAATGATAATAACCCTATCCAAAGTATGCTGGCTTTTGTACAAACTGAATAATGTTAAAATGAGCAAAAACACATTCAGACTAGAACAATTCTGAATCACCTTTGCTTGCTGACACAGTATATTTTTTCCAAACCTAGGCAGTGAGTAGTTCCAAACTGGATTTTGTAGAATATTGGACAGGATAGCATAACTAATTAAACATTTATCTTAACTAGTATCAGAAATAAGAACAAATTCACAAAATTTGTTTAAAATTTGATATTGATTATAACCCTTGTCCTAATCTTAACTCTTATCTAAGCCTATCATTAACCCTTTACTTAATTGTAACAATAATTACAACTCTAACTCTTTCCCTAACATCAAAACTGACTGCAATTTAACTACAATGCTAACATGAATAATGAAGAAAAGGTAGGTGAATACAAATAAGATAAGCAGCTTAAAACAGACAATTGCACCATACTCTCAATTTATTCTGTGTCTTCTTCCCAACACATTTTATTTTTCTTCTGCATTTAAAGATAAATACAATATATATGCATGTATGCATGTATCTATGTATGTTTATAAACATGTATGTAAAAACACCTGACTAGGTTTCCATAGATAATGCCAGGAAGTTTTTCTCTGACTCCATTTTCCTCAGTTTACAATAGCAATTAATTAAACTGAGTAAGGTAGCATGTTTACATTTTCAACTTCATTTGGTAAGAAAAGGAATTAGTTTTTTAACATGGCACAAAATGGGATGAAAATAAAGTAATTGCATGTTGCAGAGAAACAGGCAACTCATTCTTGTCAAAAAAAAAAAAAAAGATGTTGACAGCATCAAGACTACTTTACACACAAAAATGGAAGGACATTTTGACCCTGCAAAAGTTGATAACTTTAGCAAATATGGTTAAATTGACTACCTTGATCGAGGAAAAAAAATATGAACACTTTATTTCTACCTGGAAACCACTTCTGGACTTCTGGGCTTGAGGTAGAAAAAAATGAAACTTTGATTTTGGATTTGACCGATTAGATAGATTTGATATTATAGACATGGCTAGTTTAAACTATTATGTAAAACTAAAAGGTTGTGGTTTGATGTTACTATCCTACTCTATTGCACCAAAGGGAGTTGGAAGTCAATGCCTTTTCTTTCTTTCTCTCCTCTTTTCCACAGTTTTCCCTTCCCTATTTTTCCTACTATTTGCCTTTATTTATTTATTTATTTATTTATTTATTTATTTATTTATTTATTTATTACATTTTATGCCGCCCAACTCCCAAAGGACTCTGGGCAGCTTACAACAGAGATAGCAATAGCAGTCAGATGTTATATACTGCTTATCAGAGTTTTGCAACACTCCCCAAGCAGTTACAGACTCAGCATATTGCCCCCAAACAATCTGGGTCCTCATTCTACTGACCTTTAGAAGGATGGAAGGATGAGTCAGCCTTGAGTGTAGTGAGATTCGATCTGACAACCTGCTGAACAAGTCAGCAGAGATAGGCTGCAGTGCTGTATTTAACCACTGTGCCACCGGGGCTCTTTGTATTTTTTCATATGTTATATCATAAACCAATACAATTGTTAAAATAATGAAGTTAGTTGGCTTAATTTCAACATGAATAATTTGAAAATGAAATGTACTTTATACTCCCTAATAAAGAACTAATTATATTTGATCTGCCTTTTCACATATAGAATAAGTATTCCCAGTCTGGTATGTTCCAAGTTTTCAAGTCATCAGTTCCCAGAATTCAAACATAGAAATATTGTTGGTCATACAAATGGAAAATTTGGTGGTTGTAGTCAAACCTACAGAGCCAAACCTGATAAGGATAGTCTGCAACTTTAATGGAATATATGAATCACCTTTATGAAAGAAAGGAGATACTGTCCAAGAAACAATCAGATAAGACAGGGAGACACGCCCAGTGGCTTAATGGTCAGAGAAACTTAGGAAACAGTACCCTAAGGGATCAATTAGCTAAAAGTGAAGACTGTAAATGCCTTCCGATTTGCAAGATTCTGCTAATATAGCCTTACAATAAAGTAGAATTACTGGTAGTTTATCTTGTCATGTTTCCTGTCTGGATTGCCTGGGATGACTGACAACAACAGAGACTAGTGAAAAATTAAATTGAAATTTAAACAAATTAATATAATTGATATTTAGGTCATATTTATATGTAGAAAATTTGAAAAATATGGGATGAAGAAAAAAACAGCCATGATATATATTCAGGCAAGATTGTCCACAGGATATGGTTTAAAAAGTCAAGATGCTAAACCCAATGGTAACATTAAAGCTCTGCTAGATTCCTACGTGTACTGTGGCTGTGATGTTGATTTTTTTGACCTGAGCTATAAACACCCTGGTATTCAGGATTGCAAACACATTAAGTTTCAGAAAAACAAGTTGCTTACTTCAAGTAAATGTCGCACTTCTTATGCAATGTTTATAAAACGCTGAACTCTCTATCTCTATCCCGCTGTATCTCTCTGTATCTCTCTATCTCTATTTATACACATACCATTGTATTTCCTATGTTTTTAAAAAAGCATTCAACCTAACTTTATAAAATTGTGTAGTAATTTTGATGATTTCTCTTGAAAAATATTTTAATTATGTAGTTAAAACCAAGGTTGGCATTTAATGTGTTTCTTCCTTGTACTTATTAAGATAGCATTCCCTGTTCTATTGCATCACCAGATCTGATGCTCCAGTTGAAAAACGCTTTGACATTTTTCAATGCTAATTTTCTTTTGTGACTGATTTTTCTGTTATTTTTATTTTTCAAAGACATTCCCGAGAAAACTGGAGGGAAATTATTTTGTGTAATTGCATTTAGTGTTTGCAGAAATGACAGTTTGCTGCAGGGTCATTTGGATAAATCAACCTTTTTAATGACAAATAAAAGCTGCCAAAAAAAAAAAGTCTGATGTGGTTTGATTTGCAGCCTGCACTTTGTTGTGTGGTATTACTTTTGGTAATGAAAAGAAAACACTGAGTTCCCATTTGTTATATTACTTCCTCAAAAATAGACAGCATTTGAAACAAAAAGTGGAGTGCTAAATGCAATTGAAGTAAAAAGTAAAAAAAGAAAAACTTGTCTTTTGGCACATACGGAGTTCAAATTGATTATAACATATAGAACATTCTGAGTGAAGATCTGCATCAAAAGAGAAAACATTTATAGAGGAACATTTGAAAAGGAATTTATTTCATAACCATATTTATTCTGCAACTGTCTCATAGCCATTTAAATGTGGTTTCTTTATTCTTTGGTGCAACACATCTATGCTTCAGATGCCAAAATAAGGGATAACATGATAGCAGTCTTCCAATATCTAAGGGGCTGCCTTACAAAATGGAAAGGGGTCCATTATTTTCCAAAGTACCTTAAGGCAGAAGAAGAAAAAATGGATTGAAATTCAAGGAGATTACCAACCTAGAACTAAGGAGAAATTTCCTGACAGTTAGAATAATTAATCAGTGGAATGGCTTGTCCCCAGTTGTGGATGGAATACCATTTGTCTGAAAAGGTATAGGGTTGCTGCTTAAGCAGGGGGTTCAACTAGGAGACCACCAAGGGCCCTTCCAATAATAATTTTGTTGGACTTTTTATAGTATTGCTATAAAAACCCACAGATGTAAATGGAAATCACAGTGCTTGGCACTTTGTTTCCTACATATCATGATCACATTTTATTTTCCAAAGCTGGAATTCAATGTTGCTAGTATAGTTATAATTTAAAAACTGTGTTCCAATTAAATGGTGGCGTTGCCATCTGTTATTCACATACAAAACATAGATACCCGGTTTGGAAAAAGGAGAATGGATATCTCTGTATGTTTCAGTAACAACCATTTTGTTATAACCCTTTGGAGCTCATTATATTCTAAAGATAATCTGATAAATAATGTAGTGGAATAAAATTTAAAGGCTCAATGGGGATGGGGAAAGGAAAGGCAACATTAAATAGGATTAAAGTTTAATATGATGTTTTCTTCTCATAACCACTCCAGTCTGATGGGCCCTTGGAGATAGAGATTCATTCACTGGTCTTCATAAAATCACAGTGGATATACCGGTAAATGGTATTCCTTAAGTGATCTCTTTTTTATAGATCAATACATGTATGAACTGTGTATATCATTTCTTAGATCATTTGAATATTGCGTGTAGCAAAACATTTCGCCCAATTCACTTTGTCCATTAAGCAAACTTAGTATCATTTTTTTTTTGTCCTTTGGCATACAAATGTTCCAAAGAGAACCATTGACTCATTTCAATGGATCACTTGTGTCAATACAAACAAGTAGGAAAAGGCACTTGAACTGCCTTTTAGTTCACAGTGATGAAATAAAGTTAAAATGTGGAAATAAAGGAGAGGTGGGGATGGATAAGCAAGTTACATATATTTTGCTTGCCTAGAAACTTGGAAGTTTGGGAACATCTTTCCTTATTAATGAATTTTATTAACAGATATAAGCTTTGGAGAATTGCAGCTCACTTCATTACATACATAGAGGGGATAAACTGATGCAGAGTTTAAAGTGGGGTGAGATGGAAAGGAGGGGGGAAATGGGAACATAGATTGATTATGAAAATGCAGATTATAGATAAAGCAGATTACAAGTATCTTGTCAATTAACCACTCCCAAGTCCTAGTGTGTGTGGGAATGCTCCTAAAATGTATAGGAGAAGAACATCAGGAATGTATGCCAAGAGTACATATTCCCAGCAGGGTCCATCAAGGTGAAAGTAATACCAGCTACTTAGCTAAAGCAAGCAGGAATTTATACTGGACAGCATCAATACAGGACGATGCCAGAGGCAGGCAATCATAGTGACAATAGCATCAATACATACTACACAGGAATAGGCAATAGTAATCCACTCCTGTATTTTTTATCAAGAAATCACATAGCTACAGATATAAATTCACAGTTGTAATGTGTTGACAATAAATTATGTAAGTTTCGACGTTCTAGATTCGTTGGACACTTTGGTATAAAATGATCACATTGAAATTTGCTTTAGACTACCCCACTTTTAAGGGACGTGGTGCTTCAGTGGCTAAGACGCTGAGCTTGTCAATCAGAAAGGTCGGCAGTTTGGCGGTTTGAATCCCTAATGCATAACGGCGTGAGCTTCCGTTACTTGTCCCAACTTCTGCCAACCTAGCAGTTCAAAAGCATGTAAAAATGCAAGTAGAAAAATAGGGACCTCCTTTGGTGGGAAGGTAACAGTGTTCCGTGTGCCTTCAGCATTTAGTCATGCCGGCCACATAACCACGGAGATGTCTTTGGACAGTGCTGGCTCTTCGGCTTTGAAACTGAGATGAGCACCACCCCTAGAGTTGGAAACCAACCAGCACATATGTGCGAGGGGAACCTTTACCTTTACCTTTATCCCACTTTTAATACTCTAGCAGTACTTTGTCCTTGTCTGGTATTCAGATGTCAAGCAGGGGTCCATTGATTCTTTCCCACAGTTTGTCACATTATTCCTAAGTAAAATCCATAAGGGCATTGCTGATAGATGATACATACATCTCACTGGAGAAAGAGCAGATGGAGATGCATATAATCTTTGTAGGGCTATAACGGTGCAGTTGGTGTAGACGTGGAAACAATTAAACAACTTGAGTTTGTTGCAAGGTCTGCTTGGCATTATGACAATCTGCTTGAGTTGGGTGGTTGTCTGTTTTCCACTTTATTAATCAATCATAATTTAAACTTCTGAGAGTCAATAATTATCTTCTTTTAAACTTGAAACCTGGAAAGGAATTTTCCAAGCATGAATTAGGCCACAATACTATGGGTCAGGGACTATGTCTGAACAGATGAAAGTTGCTCAAAGCCTGTATGGTGGAATTATAGAATGAGAAAGAAGTTCTGAAGACAGAGGATTATGATAAAATTAGATTCAAAGACAACTAGGTACTTAACTCAAGAATACCAAGAAAATAAGGTCCATCCTATAGTTTGAACAATTTTTCCTTTCCAGCACTTCTGCACATTAACCTTAGATCAATGATAACTTTCTTACAAGATATCTACTGCAAAGGAGCAATACATATCTTTCTTTCAGTGCATGTTACTGTATTAGTTAATAACTATTATCTAGGTTCTTTAATGGCATTGCTTTCCTACCTTGTTGAATTATGAAAATTTGCTTACTGGTAGGATACTTCATTAAGACCTTTTATCAAAACTGCATTAACCACATGTAATGTACTGACATAGGTTACTATAGAGTAAATTATTTTTGATTAAATACTAACAATGTGACAATATCTGGATATACATATTTCAGCATCTTGGAATAAAGAATAATAACCATGTGTTTTTAGTTGCATAATTTTAAAACGGGATTAATTAAAGCAACTTGTGTAGCAGTGCCTATGATAATGCTGAACGGGATTAATTAAAGCAACTTGTGTAGCAGTGCCTATGATAATGCTGAACTGTTGCTGAACTGTTGCTACAACATAGACCAGGGGTCTCCAACCTTGGCAACTTTATGCCTGGAGGACTTCAACTCCCAAAATTCCTCAGCCAGCTTTCCCAACCAAAAGTCCGCCAGGCGTACAGTTGCCAAGGTTGGAGACCCCTGACATAGACTGTTGGTGCAATTATGTGGCTAATTCCTTTGAGAAACTTTTATTTATCAAAAATGTACCTTCTGCAGATTTTCTCATATGCTTCTCTCAGTGTTTTTGCTCCTGGCAAAAATGGGTAGTGAGACTTGATTTTAGGACTTACAAATATTGAACAGGGTGTATAGAATTTATTCATCAACCTCAGATCCCAATAGACTGTCCCACACTAAAATGAGACAGACAGTAGGATAAAATAAGAGCTTTTTAGAAATTCTATTACCATCCACTCAATTTTGATGCTATGATGACAACAGTATTACAATACAATACAATACAATACAATAGTAATAATAATTACAATACAAAACAACAACAACAACAACAACAACAACAACAACAACAATAATAATAATAATAATAATAATAATAATAATAATAAT
>JANHGC010006675.1:6089-20122 GCA_027560395.1 Boaedon fuliginosus | reverse complement strand
TTCCTTCCTTCCTTCCTTCCTTCCTTCCTTCCTTCCTTCCTTCCTTCCTTCCTTCCTTCCTTCCTTCCTTCCGCCATGCTGTATCATGCCTACCAATTCTGCATAGCATACAAACAGAAACAGGAACTTTAAAACAACAAAGCTCTATAGTGATACTCCTCTTCAGACAGTACCACTATTGCCACCTTGTATTTTGTTATTGTTTTAACAGGCCTAAAGTTATTTCCCCCAAATGTTCCATCAAACTACCCTGCTACAAAATTCATCAAGGATTCTTGCATAATGTGTGGGGGTAATTGCAGATACCTGTTGACGGAAGTCCTTTGGGGATGGGGCTCTATGGGGGAGGGGCTTCTTTCCCTGGTCCCAACAAATACATTGTCAGTATAAAACTCAAAGGGATTTGCAGTGAGCTAATACACAGTTTCAAAAATACTGGTTTTAAGTGGTTTGCTGATGTAGTCTTAATGACAAATCAACTATGGAAATCATGCCCTTCTGACAAAAGAAAAAAGAAAAGCAAGCCAGTCAACCACATAATGTATTGCAGTGAGCAAATGCACCTAAAATACCTATTTTTGTGTGTGGGCTGTATCTTGCCTCCAGTCTCAGATGCACTCTGCCCTTTCATACCAGTTGATGAAAAATACAAATGGGAAGAGTCTCTTCTGCTGTGGTGCTTGGCTGTCTCCCTCAGGCATTGAATTGGCAATTGTGGGAACAGAATGCTGAACTGGAAGATTTTGATCTAAACCAACAAGCATGTTTTACAATAAGATTTAATGATGGCTCTCTTTACATTTGAAAAAAAATGGAATGTATTAATATTGCAGGATCCAATCTCCATTGGACCAGATGTTTTGTCTGTTGTATGTGGCTTTTTGGATGTTGATTGGGGTGTTGATGCTGGCTATTATGTCATTGGCTGTTGTTTGCTTGTGCTGCCAAGCTCTCACCTCCTTAGCTGGTGGTCAATCATAGTTAGCCATCAACACCCCAGTCAATATCTAAAAAGCCATATAACAACAGATGCCATATAAGTACCACACACAGAATAACTCAAAGCATACACTCTGTTGGAAAGAAGTTCCTTGAAGATGGGCTCCAGCATGAGTCTAAAGGCTTGGAAGACTGGTCCTGATAACCGTCCCAGATTGGATCCTGCAACATTATCTGGGGATACATATATTTGCCTTCTTTCGTGTATTAATATTGTTAGCTATGAAATACTGTTTAAGAAAGCAAGGAGACATTATTTCTGCTTTTTCAAATAGTAGCAGAATATCAGCTTTCTAGATTGCTTTGTAATAACTGGAAAATGTTATTTGTTTATTCACATGCTTTTCATGCTGTCTTTCCAGGCTACCTAGTTCAAACCAGTTTACAGACATATAAAAATATTATTGCAGTTCAATAATAAAACCGACCTAGAACAAGGATATGCGAACATTTAAATAGTACCACAATAAAACAAATGGGGTATTTTTAAAAATCAGCTTGAAAACAATGCTCACTATTATAAAATCATTCATTCAAAAGTTGAGAATGGTAAAATCACTATATAGATGATTAGTTTTAGACTCTGCAGTATGTTGAACAGCATCATCTCAATTAAAAACTACAGTACTTAAAACTGAAAAATGTTAAAGTCTTTAAAGGAATTATAAGACATGTGAATGATCGGCAAAGCAACAAAAAGGGTCTCTGATACCAATTTTAATTTTTAAAAAATGTTTATACAAATGTAGTAATCCTTTAGATCAAGGCTGGGCAATTCATTTTCCCAAGGGGCCACATGAGAAACTGGGACTGTTGTGGAGGGCCGAACCAATGTGCACCCTGATTTGATGTCCTCAAACTCTGTCACCTCAACTCCTCAGGCTGCTCCAGGTGAGGGGTGAGCCCTGCATAAGAGCAGAAAAGCTCTCGCTCTCTCCTTCCCCTCCCGTGGCCACCAACCAATTAAAGGGGTGTGTGATTGCGCAGAGTAGGGCTTATCTCAGATGCTTTTGCTGCATTTGATTTGTGATTTCCAATTGATCTCATGTCAGCCAGACGGGGATAGTCAAAAGGGCAGTTATGTCCCAGGGGCCATAAAATTCCCAGGTCTGCTTTAGATTATGCCAGAAATTCATTAATCCTGCTGCAATTAATATAATATAACACAATATATTATTCTGAATATTATACTGGTACAACACAACCTGTTGTAAATGCATGTAGGTAGTCCTTGACTTATGACCATTTGTTTACCAGCTGTTCAGAGATACAGTGGTGCTGAAAAGAGTGACTTGCAACCAGTCTTTGTGCTTATGACCATCGCAGCACCTCTTCGGTCATGTGATCAAATCATCATGACTGACTTAATGATCATCTCGCTGAACAATGGAAGTTTTAGTCCTAATTGTGGTCATAAACCTGTAGTCCTGACAAGTGCCCAAGAAGCCCTTTGTCATGAATTGCCTTTCAAAGCAGCGCAACCATAATAGGGTATTATGACTAGGCAAGGTATTAATGCATGACTGACTGAAGGCAAAATCATGCAGTGTGCTTCTAAGGAGCGAGGAGCAGCAGAAGCCAATTGTTTATAACGTTTTCCTGAAATAAAATAATCAGAATTAAATAGAATTGTCTTCTGAGACATAGAATATTTAGGAAAGATTCATCCATTTATCAGTATTCTTTTTATAATCCCATGATTAGGATTAATCATTGTGCTATTAAACGATATTTGTATTATGAACACAGTCTGAGATGGGAGGGTAATTGCAAAAGTGTCCATAATAAATCTTTATGAAAGCAAAGTGATAACATGAGTGCAGTAGCATTGTACAGATTTTTTGCCATTACTTACTTGCATGCCAACATCTGATGTAAGTGTTCAAGTTCTCACATCTGAATGATGCTATCACACACATTTTGCCATTTTGTCCCTACTTGTGTCCCGTGCAGGTTCCCATGTCTGGTTGTTTCTTCTAGTCATATGTTGGAACTTGCAAATGACTTGACTTGAAATGACACTATCAAGAACTGTAGACCAGTTAAGGTGTTTTTCCATAGGGACAGTGTGAACTGTAACTTTCATGTTTTTAAGCAAAAGAGAGCCATCAGTTGTCCATTGTGGAAAAACTCACATTTTAGGGATACTTCTTAAATAACACCTTATACTCTCTACTCTCAGCTTAATAGTTCTTTTTCAGAAATATTTATAGATCCTGAAAGTTTTAAATACTTGCATAGTGTGTTAGATTTAGTGATGCCATGTTACATATAAACATCATTCCTACTGACTTTATTTGTAAATTACTTTATTTGTAAATAACATTATTTATTTTTATTTGTTTACTATGAAATTTGTTTGCTGCCCATATTGTTGTCCAGAGTGATTCTATGTGACTTACAAATAATAAAAATAGCAATATAATAGCAATATAAAAACAAATTTTATGTACACATTATCTTTCTCTCCCTCCCTCCTTCCCTCCGCCCCTTTCACACACACACACACGCATACACACACGGCATTATCTTTTGAGAGAGAGTGTTTGTGAAAGTGTAAATGAATGTAAGAATAGTAATCATATTTCTGCACTTGTACTGTAAGATGGCTAGGCCTGATGAAGTTGTGTGCATATCTGATTTTATCTTAATTTCTAAGTCACGAAAGATGCTTGTTCCATAAGAAGGCTTCAAATGGCTAAAATCAGGAGAATGTGGAAGAGTTTTTTAAAAAGATTTTTAGGAAAATAAACTACAAAATGATTTCACATCTCTTAACATGACAAAATAATGTTTAACCCTTCATTTAAATACCTACTAACTGACAAATAGTCAAGGAGAAGAGATAAATACTATGTAAATTGTGCAGGAACATCTTAACCCAGAAGAACAAATTGAGTAATTAAACCTGCCGTTGTTTCCCTCATGTAATGGTATGTGGTGAATTGGTCTGATCTTGTCTTTATATTCTTCTCTCGTTTCACAGATAGCAGGAGCTTTATGGTGGTACTACATATCAAAAGGGATTGAGTATCTGGACACAGTATTCTTCATCCTACGAAAGAAATTTAATCAAATCAGTTTTCTTCATGTCTATCACCATTTCACTATGTTTACTTTATGGTGGGTTGGCATCAAGTGGGTTGCAGGAGGACAAGGTGAGTAAACTTGTCTACTAAGTGGAAAGTGAATATTGAAAAGAAAATGAATATTCATATAGAGTATTAGCATGTAAATATTTTCTATACTACAGTTATAAAAATGAGTATGTCTTAATTCTGTAGCGTTAATAGTTTAAAGGTATATTCTTCCTTGTCTGGGAAATGAGGGGGAGGAAAAATATATTACTATAGTCTTGTGAAACCCTTTTCACACTGGCATAAGTACATGATTCAGATTTTAAATCCATATTCTTCCCCTTGTGTTTAAGTCTATGAACTGCATGAAGCAACAGATAGATCTAACCTGCCTAAGTAAAATTCTGCAA
Organism: Boaedon fuliginosus; assembly: GCA_027560395.1. NCBI lineage: Eukaryota > Metazoa > Chordata > Lepidosauria > Squamata > Lamprophiidae > Boaedon > Boaedon fuliginosus. The sequence goes on along the minus strand of JANHGC010006675.1, from coordinate 15,636 downwards.
CCACAGCCAGATAAATTTTTGGATTGTGCCTTGCTTAATTTAGCATGGTAATGAAAGAATCTAGTCAACCAAGTCATAATAAATTCAATAAGACTTCCATTTATGCTTAGAACACTTGTATTTTTTTTAATTTTGTGCACTGTGAAAACTAGTTTTAACTGCTTCATTTTACTCTGTGGATAAAAATTGTATATAAAGAGCATATCATGCTGTAATACTTATCACACTTTGTCACAGTACTTATCACAGTTGTGCTGTGTGGAGTAAACTTACAAAATAAGTTTTTCAGGCACACATATCACATAGAACAAGTGATGTGGGAATAAGCAATTTATGTGTAATGAAATTGTACCAATGCATTCAAGCTATAGAGTGCCTACCTATAGTGATGGGTTTTTACATACCATAAGTAACAGAGGAGTCTCTTGCTTTTTTTTTCTTCTTGTCCTCTGATCTACTCCTGAGAAAATATAACTTTTTCAAAATTATAAGAAGAAAGGACAAGGGAAACTGATATTGAGCCACTGTGCTTTATTTTCCTTGGTGAGAAAAATTAAATATAATTGAATATGATTACCTTAATGATTTCGGTAATGTGCTTCTTTTGTTTCTTCTACCCAACAGCATTTTTTGGAGCTCATATTAACGCTTTCATTCATATTGTTATGTACATGTACTATGGACTAGCTGCCTGTGGCCCAAAGTTCCACAAGTATCTTTGGTGGAAACGATATTTGACCATAATGCAATTAGTAAGTAATCAATTATTTTTCAAATTGAGCCTTTTTAGTTTGAGAACTTTGAAAGTAATAAGCGCATAGACACTACCTTTAGAGAGAGACTTTTCTAACATGAGGAAACTCACATAGATAAAGGAAGAAACCCCTACCACACACTATTGTCATCAGCACATAGAGAACTACAAGAATGGCATCAAGATACTCACCTAGAACTCTTATAGCTCTTCTCCTTTTTACCATACAATCACTCCACATTTTGTGACTGCACTCCATTCCAACAATCATGTCATTGAGCAAAATGGTCATTACGTGAGCATGTATTGATAGAAAAAGATGTTGCAAAGATCACCAGTTGATGCTGTTTCATCATACAAATGAAATTCTGCCTTAAAAGTCTTGTGAGTGATCCATTGTTTCCCCCCCTTTCAGGGAGGTGATATTACTTAAACAAGGTCTCTCTTCCTGCTTTTCTCCACAGGGCAGAACCTCCCTAAAAAAAACGCTAGACACAAGTTAACAAGCTCAGGTCTGTGACCTTAATTAGTAGAACCCTCCAGTTTAATCAGTTTCACACCAAAGGCTTTGGTTGTCATAAATGTGCATATTGGTTATATTTTTTTTCACCATTGTATTTGTGAATGATCACTAACCAAGACAGTCACTAAACAAGGAGTGGCCTTATACAAAGTATTTTTTAAGATTAATGGGAGAAAACTTATATATAATAATTACATCTGCTAAACATAAGTACAGTTCATATAACACACACAACTCTGGTTCGCTCTCAATTCTCAGTAAAAAAAAATAATCCTGGGGATTCTTTCTCTCCAATAAATATGAATGCATTTGCAAACATGTGTATCTATATACATATTGGCCCCGGACAGCATCCTAAAAGGGGCAAGACCTTGAAAAGAAATTATGTATTTATTTACTTAAGAAAATGTATATCACCACCCAGCTCACTCTTAGTGACTCTGGGCAGCTTACAAGGATAAAAGTCCAATACAAAAACAATAATAATTAAAAAACAATAGCACCACTCCACACCCCTGGCAACAATAAACAAGCTTAGGTTTTCAAGTCAGCTTGCTAGCTTCTTCCTCCTCTCATTTCTAATTCATATTCAGGGGATTCATGTCTGCAATGAAGACCTGCTCTATCTAGAGTGGAGAGCCTGATTTTTCAGAGTTATTCTGATGGAGAGCCTCTCTAGATAGAGGAGACTTTGCAGATGCTTCTTTCCCCTGAAGAACTTCAAGAGGAAGGCAGGGGTCACATGCTCATCCCCTTTGAAGCAATGGTGGCAATCATGTCCCTGTTTCAACACCATCTTCCTTCACTGCATTCTCAGCAACATAATGTAAGATGATCCTCCTTCCCTTAGATCACAGATAATTAGAGAGCCCATCATGGTTTTAAGTAAATAAAGAAATGCATGAATGGTATTCAAACACATTTTCGGGGGCAGGGGGACTCACATAAACTCTAACGGAAACTTATTAATCAGGATTAATGGACCTTCTGTTATTCTACCTTTCAGGTTCAGTTCCATATGGCTATTGGTCACACCGCCATGTCTATTTATATTGATTGCCCCTTCCCTAAATGGATGCACTGGGGCGTCATTATCTATGCCAGCACTTTTATTGTTCTGTTTGGTAACTTCTACTATCGGACATACAAGATGCCCAAGCAGCCCAAGGAGCTCAAGCAAAAAGAAAAGAATGGCAAGATCACCAACGGCGTAATAGGAAATGGTACAAGCAAACCAGAAAACGGTGCAATTATGGAAAATGGAAAAGTGCAGAAGAAAGCCAAAGGAGAGTAACTTGATTCAAGCCTTAAACATTGTGAGGATTCTTCAATCTGATAATAAAAGAAAAGGAAATACTGTCCTGTCTTTACCAATTGACCTTTAGGTTGTTGAAGAGATAGAAAACATTATTTATGAAGATTGTTTTAACAACAAAAATCCTATTGTAATTATGTAATTATTGAGATTCGTTAACTTTATGTAAACTTTTAAGACTGCGGGTGTTGGTAATGTAAGAAAGAATTGCTGAAATATTCTTTACTGTCAATTCAGTGGTTAAAATTAGCCATGGATACAATTGATTTATTGAAACAGACATCTTTTTGAAAAAGAGAGCTTACAAATTCTACCATTTTTAATCAATGTTTTAAGCAAAAGGAAAAAAAGTAAAAAAAACCCTCAATGAAAATATGGAGAGAGAAGTTCGTTCTCTTTTTTAATAATTTGTAGTTTCTTCATCTAAATTATACAGAATTGCTGTAGTAGGTTGTTCTAATTTTCCCCTTATGTCTGTTACATTGTTGTTCATTGTGTGAAAATACACCTACCTCTTTATTTGGTAAAAAAATAACAACTACTATTAAATATTCATTTCTGAAATAAGGAGCCCGTAATATATTATTTAGAAAAAACATTTGTCTCCCGTTAGCAAAATATATTTTCTTATTAACAAGCATAAAGCCACATTTGAACAACTTTAACGATTCTTGTATCCAATTGCACGAAATGCATGGTTTTTCAATGGTACATAGTGGGTGGATCAAGGATAGAAGTCAATTTTTACTCTGCTAATGGTCTACTTATTTAGCATGGGACAAATTCAATATAAAGAGGAGAGAGATTCATAATGATAAAGAACTTTGCATTTGAAGGCTTGAAATCCACAGTTTACTGGAATTTAATTGGGACAGCAAGTACTTCAATGCCATGACCAGATGCACTGTACCTATATTGTTGTGAACTGTTTATTCACACAATAATCTTGCTCTTCGGTACTGTAAAACCTCCAGACTCATTTGTTTAAAACAGGCTCTGTGCATGTATTGATGGTTCTTGCAATTGCATCGCTGCAAGAACAATAACAGTTTGGTAAGATTCTATTCTTTTCATATCAGCTTCTATAAGTCTTATTTCCATGGATGCTTTTCTCATTCCTTCTGCTGCACCACCATTGTGGCTTCTCTCTAAAGTTTTATAGAGTACCTCAAGCTCTTCTCTACTATGAACTGCATACATTATATTGCACTACAATGAAGAAAGTACAATAATGACTCTTCATTTGCACAGCCGGGGCAATTTGGAGAGAAGTCATGATCTGCTCCAGCTTGGAGTGACTTTGAGGGAGAGCTGCATCCCCCAGAAGGTCTTTAGATTTCTCCATTCTAAATACAAGAGCCAATCCTCATGTATTTTTCAGAAACAGTTCTTTCTAGCAGCATATTTTATATCATGGAAATAAAGTTATTTAGTTGAGATAGAAGCTCACAGAATGTTCTGTTTTATTTTACCTGTCTTGTATTGTCTACAATAAACAACAGGAAAAGAAAATCACATTTCTTGATATTCATAATGTCTCTGACTTGAACATTTTCCAATTTAAAGATAATTTAAATGTTTAGGTAAATAGCTTGGCTTTGAAGGTAGTAACAGATTAACCTGTAGACTTGTATCCATAGTAATCCAATTTAGCAATGAAATACTGATGAGCTTCAGTTCTGTCATACATACCCTGCAATAAATTCAATTTTACTTCTATGATCTGTAATGAGGTGGGACCACATACTAATAATTTGAATTTTTGTTTATTTCAGTGAGGGGGCATTACAGTTTTTTCTTGGTTCTTTAGTTCCTTCACTAAAGTTCCTTAGTTCTTCCACTGAAACCAGTAGGACACCTGTGTGCATAATTTTAACTAGAGAGAGTTAGGTGCCAGGAAATAAAGTAAAATTTGTTTAGATGTATTCTGTCCTTTTAGTATATCATAATTTCATTGTGGTGTGGTGTAATGTTCTGTCATAATTCCGATTGAATAATTAGTTTTATCCAATGGCAGAGTATTCAAAAGTATAGTTAAGCATGATTATAGTAAGTCTTGCTATATATTTTCACCCAGATTTCACCTGACATAATTTCTTACATATATAAATCTCGATGTATATGTATCTCAATGTATTATATGTATATAGATTGTTTTGTTTTGTTTTGACATGAACTACAGTTCTGTTAGGCTCCAACACATCAGTTGCAAGATGACATTCACTAGTGAAGATAGGTAGCATATAACTATATCATTTCCTGTTCTTCAGATGGGCTTCCGAAGTCTTGCAATGTACTCAATGGAGCTAGTTTCATATGCATGACAGTACAACTCTGACCTGTTATTCTAGTTGAGTTTTGCTATTGAAATTCTGGATCATTTAGTTCTTGTACATGAGGCCCACGTTGATGAATTACACCTGCAGTAAGTTCTTTCTTGTCATGCTTGAGTTTGTGAAACACTGTTCTGCAGTGACTAAGATTTAGGATTATTCCATTTTCTTCTCTTTTTTTTTTTTTTGGATTTTTTTGCATTTTGTACATAGTTTGTATGTTGCCCATGAGGTAGTCCTCAACTTATGACAGATTGCTTAGCAACCATTCAAAGTTACAACAGATCCCCTTCCCAAAAGATATTTATGACTCAGTTCCAAAGTTTTGACAGCCACACACATACCCATGATTGCATATTGGCCACTCCACAACTAGGCTGTATTTACGGCATTAATTTCTGGTTTTTGGCAAAGCCAACCCATAGTGAACAATGGATTTGCTTTACAATTGTGTTGTTCACTTTATGATCACAACCTACAACTGTAGTGGTGGAGAGGTTCTACTATGGATCATGAGTCGAAGACTACCAGTATTGATGTACAACAGCTAGAAAGCCATCCATTGACCATTTACCTGTGAATGCATCTTTGAATTTGCCTAAAAAGACAGCATTTGCATTTGTTGGTTTGATCTTATTACTTTCTTTCTCATGGAAATTCAGTTCTATTAAATATCAATAAATGAGGAGCAAATGACCATATGAGGCCAATCGAGACCTTTCAAAGGGCACGTTACAGATAACTCTCCATACATGGATCTCATGGAAAGGTTTGCCTGTTGAACAAAACAGCTTGGTGGCAAACCGTAATGCTGACACCAACGCTATCCTATCAGCTTATTCCCTTTCAATGCAGTTTCCCATGGTGTCTTTTCTGGCTAGGTGGGCACTTTTAAAAAACAAGCACTGAACTACAGCCCTCTATTTGTGGTGCTATTTAACAATATGGTAAGGATGTGAGATTCAAAATTCCATTGGAAATAAAAAATAATGCCACAGATGGTAGTTTCCTAAATACCCACTTTATAAATTTGATTTAAATTATGTGCCAGATTCCCATTTTGTAACTTGTTTACATTGATAAGCTCTTTTTAATGAAAAATTAAGCTAGATGGATACTTAGAGAAATATTCACAGATACCACATGATCTACTCCTATGTTGTGATTCTTCAGTATTGGACTCTCTGTATTTCTAGGCTCCTATCATTTCTCCACTACTTTTGAGAACATATTGTCGGACATAGTCAAGTAATCTAAAATACTTATAATATCCTGTCTACTTGCTCCTTTTTCTAGAGCTTTATTATTATTACAGGTATTATTTCTCAAACTGTGACCAGTTTACCTTTTACCTTTTCACATTCTCTTTGCCAATAGCTGGGGAAGAAAATGCAGCAGAGAAATGCACAAGTTGTGTCCTGAAGATCTTTTAATATTTCACTTTTGTCAGATTAACAACATTCCCATCTCAATAGTTAGGTGATGTATGTTAGGCATGCACAGGATTGCCCGAATCAGTTTTAATACATTGCAATTTGGTTAGGAGCGATAATTCATTATTTATGTGGGACAAGTGACTATATTGCAAGTATTAAGATGGCATTTGGGGTGGCAGCTTCACTGTAACACAATATAACGTGACAGAAATCATAAACCAAAATACATCATGTTTACAAACAACAAAACCTGACTTCAGATTAATGGAGTTGAGAGTGCTATACTTAACCCTGGTGTATCTGCATGTATTATATCTATAATGTCACCAGCTAAAATCAGTATATTTATAATCATTTGGTTTTCAGTTGATATTTTTTACTAAAAGGTAAATTCATGGCAGCTCAGTAACTATATATTGTTAAATGGATAGAATGGGTTTTTTTTCTTCCTAGTACATAGCTCCTTGAAAAATTGGAGGCAAAGGTTGAGGTGAGATTCATTTTCTTTGCTAGTTTAAACTCTCATGCATTTTTCATGCAGGCCTTATGTCAGACAGAGAAAAAAATCAATTTGTTTTTTCCGCCCACATACTTACAAACAGCCACCATGTAAGAAAGCAACACAAATATTGTATGTGATGGTTGTTACATGTAAGGACCATAAAAGCCTTGATAAAAATACGAGTTAAGAAATCCCTGCTCAACAAATCCATTTATACACATTTACACTAATTGACCAAGTTTCCTGTCTTCACAGTCAGTTAAAAAGTTACAAATTGATGATGTTTCCTTTTGTGCATGCACATAATTTTATTAATTTTTTAAAAGAAGAGAAACTGATACAAATTAATATAAATTAAGAAAAAGAAAAGGAGAAATCTTAGAGAAAGCTAAAATTGCAAAAAAAGGAGGAAAAAGAAAGAAAGAAAAAAGGTAGAAGTTTTTGGTCTCCTTTACAGCAGTTTTAAACATAATTATAATTTTACCTTTTACTCTGTGGCTACATCTTCTTTCTTCTTTCTATAACCTAACCTTTCTAATCATCAAAACTATTAATCATATGTTCATTTTTTTCCTGTTTTATGCAAAATAAGTTTATAAGGTGTTTCCATTCAGCAATAAACATGGATACTCTGATCAAAACAGTCAATTTCACCAACTCAGCAAGTTCCATCATCTACAACAACCATTCCTCCACTGTGGTAGTACTGAATCTTTCCATCTTTGTTCCTATGGTAATCTCACTGCATCTCTCTCATCTTACTATATACAAAAACAAGTTTCCATGACTTTTTCCCAACCGTTTGTCCATAAATCCCAGAAGAAAACCTCCACTTTCAATGATATACAGGTAGTCCTGGACTTAGAACAATTCATTTAGTGACAGTTTGAAGCACTGGAAAAAGTGAAAAAAGTGACTTACGGCCGTTTTTCACATTTACAACTGTTGCAGCATCCCCATGGTTACATGATCTAATTTCAGACACTTGCCGAGTGGTTCATATTTATGACCCTTGCAGTGTCCCGGGGTCACATGATCACCTTTTGTAACTTTCTGACAAGCAAAATCAATGGGGAAGCCAGATTCACTTAATAACTGTGTTACTAATTTAACAACTGCTGTGATTCACTTAACTGTGGCAAGAAAGGTTGTAAAACTTAACATTTGTTCAGTTCACTTAACAAATGTGTCACTTAGCAACAAAAAATTGGGGCTCAATTGTGGTCATAAGTCAAGAAGTAATAGGTACTTCTTAAAGCAATCTTTAAAATCTTATGAATGAGAATATTTGAATCCAGAATTTTCTAGCTTTTTTACACATCCACTAAACATGGTAAAATGTCCCTTCTTGTTGTTCACATTTCTATCAGAAATTTCAAGTGCCTTTATATATTCTAAAAAATTTCTCTGTTGACATATACCAATGGCACATATTTTTAGAAGACTTCTCTTTAAAATTATAACGTGAATTTCAATCCTTTAAGCCACATATTTCCCATTGTTCCATCTCTATATTATACGTAACCAAAAATCTTAGCCCACTTTATAATACATTCATTTGTTTTTCTTCTGTTTCAAATTTCAATAAATGTTTACACATTTTGGCAACTATATGTTTATCATTTGTACATGCATTATGTGTACAAATTTGTATTATATTTCAAATTCAGTCTTGCAATGTTCAAAATCATAAATTATTTTGTCTACTTTAAAACTTTCTAATAACTGCAAATAAAGCAACATTGACAACTATATAGCTCTGACACTAGTTCCCCTCTTGATTTTATTTTACATTGTCCTTGATAAAATTCTACCTTCTCATATTAAGTTCGCCTTTGGTATTTGCCTATTATTTCTCCTCTATAAAAAGCTTCTTATACTGAGGTACACAAAGGTGTTTTCTGGGTCTGAATCTATTCCATATTCTCAGTATGACAGCTCTAATACTGTATAATGATTTTTAAATCCACATTAACCTTGACTTTATTGTACCACAAATATCCATGCCACCCAAATCTCAGGTCATGGTCCTTCTAAATTCAAAAACTTTCTACTTTTCTGCAACACCCATTCTTCCATCCAAACAAAACAGCAAGCAGCAAAATACAATTTTAAGAACAAGCTTAGGCTCAATCCCGACAAGACCGAGTGGCTGTGGATACCGGCACCTCGTTTTGTCCATTGTGTTCCGTCACTGTCAACGGGCGGGGAGGAGTTGACCCCTCAGAGAGGGCTCACAATCTGGGTGTCCTCCTGGACACATGGCTTAATTTAGAAGATCATCTGACTGCCATAGCTAGGGGGGCCTTTGGCCAGGTTCGCCTGTTACGCCAGTTGCACCCCTTTCTGGACCGAGATGCCCTACTCACAGTTACTCATGCCCTTATCACCTCGCGATTGGACTATTGTAATGCTGTTTACATGGGGCTGCCCTTGAAGAGCATTAGTTTTAAAATTTGCTTAATTGAATTTAAATTTTAAATTTGTTAGTCCCACTTTTAAAATTATTTATTGGATCCAAATAATTTAACAGTGTTTTAAACTTTATATTGTATTGTGTGTTTTTATTGTTGTAAGCCACCCTGAGTCCTTAGGGAGAAGGGCGGAATATAAATCCAATAAATAAATAAATAAATAAATAAATAAATAAATAAATAAATAAATAAATAAATAAATAAATAAAT
>JANHGC010006671.1:264739-276634 GCA_027560395.1 Boaedon fuliginosus | reverse complement strand
GGGGAGTGTTGTAAAGCTCTGATAAGCAGTATATAACATCTGAGTGCTATTGCTATCTCTGTTGTAAGCCACCCAGATCCTTCGGGAGTTGGGTGGCATAAAAGGGTAATAAATAAATAAATAAAAGTGAAATAAGTAAACAAACAAATAAATAAATAAACAAATAAATAGATTGTTAGCTGATTCTGAACTCCTTTTGGGGTCCTGAAGATTTATACAATATTGGGGGATGGTATTCCATCAGGTGGATGCAATATGGAAGACTTAAAGAATCTACACACATTCTTAGAGCACTTCTGGGATGATTAAATGACTACGATTGAATTCCTGCTGAAAAGTTTCCCGAGTTCCTAAATAGGCAGAAATGACCAGACCTAACGATTTAAAATTGCAAAAAAATATTCAACAAATTGGTGCTGTGGTTTTACTGTGAAGTCTCCTTTCATGAGAAGTTGACTCCTGCTGACCACACAAACAGGTCCATGTTGTTTCCTTGGCAACAATGTGGGTTAGCCCCCACCTTTATTTCAAGGTTTGTTTTTGACTTCTCCGTCAATAATTACTCCCTTCATACAAATTACAATTAAATTAGGAAGAATATTTGTCTGCAGCTATCAACAATACAGCAGGAGACGGTTAACACGCTTTAGATATTTTAAATGAACGTCCGGCCTTTTTTTTATTTCTCTAATCGGTTTGGTGGATGAGGAGAAAGGCTATTCTGAAACCAGAATAACTAAACTTAAGCATTAGGTTGCCTGTCTCATAGAGTAGAATTGAGAGCACGGAGGATTTGCCCTCTAACACAGTTAATGCGGGGGGGGGGGGGTTGTACCATAGTTAGCCAGTTGTAAGGATGGACCTCGGAAGAGCTCATTTTTCTGCGCCCAAGTTTATTTTGATTTTACGCATATGTGCCAAGCCCTTGCCAGCACACATCTCTGCAGACGGTGCCTATCAAAATCTGTAAAATGCAGATGCATTCCTTATTAGTAAAGTATCAATGCCTACAAAAAATGGTTGCTGTAAATGTGGTAAACGGATTTCAGTGCCACCAGGTTGCCTTCCGTTTATAGGATGATAACTTTAGCAAGCAGGCACTTGTTAAAGGGGGTGGGGGGGAAACCCTCCCTAATTTTGAAATGCTTTTCTTATAACTTATGCCAAATGTTCTGTTGATGAAATGGATTCCTTAAATACAAGAGAGACCTCTTTTCTATCCTGATCTCCTTCCCGAATCCCCCCCCACCTTTTTTTTTTCTTTGCTCCTTCTCCCTGTTGTCCTTATGCTGCTTGTTCTGTGTCAGCTGCTGCCTAGCAACTTTTTTTAATATCTGGAAGGACAGAGCAGGACACTGGGCTATGTCCCGAAATCTTGCCAATCTAATTCCCTAGCAACTTGGGCAGAGAGAAACTTCTCCTTGTCAGGAGCTGCATAGATCAGCCCCTTGACACAGCCCAGTACCTTTGATTCGTACAATCACCGTCTTTTCTCTCAAAGTGGGACTGGCAGGAAGTAGGTGAATTGCCGGTTGTGGCCGTCAGCCGTGCAACGTAGCCGTTGACGCACTCAGTAGAAGAAGAAAACCGATTTCTCAATACGCTAATCAAAACAAGTCCCATAATTGTGAAAGTAGAATTCACTCAGGGGTGATAATTAATATTCTTCTGTGGCTTTAAAGTAGTAGAGTAAAGAATGATTGGTTCAGCTTTGTTAATTTATCTCAATAAGCTATTTCATAATATTCTATAGCTTGATGAATTCATTTATTTAACTTGTCAGTATTAATAACGCCAATTAAGAAGAAGTTATAATACACTGTAGGAACAAACTGGTTTTGAATAGCATTTGTAGCTTTGATCTCTCTGTTAGTTCTCTTTGTCGATCTCCTTGTTTTTGTAGCAATTTTATTTAAAAAAATTACAGTTAAAAAAAGAGAAACACTAATACAAGCTACTGAAAAAAGTTTAAGAAGAAAAAAGTGCATAAAAGAAAATGAATAGAAAATGAAAAGAAAAAAGAAAAAGAAAATTTCAATTTATTGTTAGTGTTGAAGATTACTTTCAATCAAGATGCTCAATAACATTTATCCACTTCATAAAGACATTTAGAGGAAATCTCTACATATATTATTGGGTATATCCACAAGACATTTTTTCTTCTAATCTAAATGCATTGGGATATATACCTAGAGAAAGCTGAGAAAGTGTTTGGAAAATTGTGTTGTCAATTTTCAGCAATTGTTTTCCATTGAAGGCCCCATGGGCTTCAGAACTGGGTTTGTGGCTGTGTCCAACCTTGCCCTAGAATCAGAGGTGGAATTCAGCCAGTTGTGACAGGTTCCGGGGAACTGGTAGCAATAATTTTGATTGATTCAGAGATCTGGCAAATACCACCTCTGATTGGCTGATAGCATAGCCACGCCCACCAAGCCATGCCCACAGAACCGGTAGTAAAAAAAATTGAATATCACCACTGCCAAGAATATTATTTTTCTAATGTAAATCAACAGAACTGTTCTAGAATAAATGTTTTATAAGCATACTTTATAAAAATATTGGAAATGGGAGGGATTCTAGAAAACTAATTACTGAGTTTGATTGCCTCAACTATTACTGTTCCTGCTTGTTCCTTCTGAGCAGAACAGCATTAAAGTTTGCTTTACAATCAGTTGTTACATTGGAGAACGACAAAAAGATTGCTGGATTACCTATATTTCTTGAGCAATTCTCTGCGGCTCAAATTCGGCTTAACAATTACCAGCAATTCTTAAAAATAAATTTAAAAAGTGAGCTATCTCTTTATAAAGGGTTATAATAGTCCTTTCCTAAAATACATATATGGAATATTCTTAAATTTTAAATAGGTTTGTGATTTATTTGCAGGACTTATAGGCCATTCCAATCAACCAAAAATAAACATTCCCATGTTCTATTTATTATCACTTTGTATCGGTGAATTAAAAATAATGGGGTTTTTATGGTAGAACATAAATAATATTGATTTTAACAATATATTTGCATTTCTGTTCCACATTTGTAGTTTCAGTACATACATTTGATTTCATAATGGGCAATGCTTAATGGAAATGAAACAGATAAAATAACTTAATAAAAGTGAAAAATATTTATTCTGTGATATATCTTTTAAAATTATCCATGGTAATTTCCTTTTAGCCACAGTTCATTTATTAAACTGGTTTTAACATGATTCCTTAAAGATAATTGAATTTTTATTTATAATAATTGGAACATATTATGTACTGTTATGTCCTATAAATTCTCCAATTCAATTTAGAAATGCTGAAAACTTCAAATTATAATTATTATTTTATAAATGCATGTAAATGCCCATATGATATGTAATATACAGTCGGAGCCAGTATCTTCTTCAAAGAATCCTCTCAATGGTAATATTAAAACTCAAATTCTTTTCATTATAATAATATTTCAATGGGAATAAAGAGAAACACAACAAATAAGTAAAAAAAATACCTGTGATGACTGGGAACATTGTTTAATAGATGTAATTCCATAAAACAGATTCAGGTTTAAACTAAATTTATACACAAGTAAATTATAGAAGTGCCAAATTAATAGACAGGTTTCAGAAAATGTAAATGGACCTGAGACCAGTTACCTTTGTAAAATAGATAATGAGAAAGCAAGAAAAAATCAGATTAAGCTTTGTCTTTACATTATTGATTGCAGCAAAGCATAGGATGGTGTAGATCCTGCCAATGGAGATTATATTATGGCTTATATAAATGCTTGAATGGAGGGGGCCAACGTTTTCGGTTCCATCGACCGGTGGTGATGGCTTCAGTAGCTTCGGTGGTGGTGGGAATGGTTACACATGCACAACCTAAATCCCACAAATGTGCAAATAAAGCTTTGCATGCTCACCCACCGCTTTAGTGGCCTGGTTCCCAACAGGCTGTGGCCCGGGGCTGTGTCCACTGTGACCACTGTGCTAAAACAGTTGATTATTTAGTCAAGAACTCTTTACAGTGAACCTGAAAACAGGAATTTAAAGAACCTGAATGGTTCCAATTTAGATCTTCTCCTGTTTTTATTTTACATTCTCCTTGACAAAATTCTAGTATCTCATAACACGCTAACCGTTTGTGTCTGCTTATTCTCAACTATAAAATGCTTCTTGTCCTGAAAGCTGCAAAGGTGTTTTGGAGCAAAACCTTACTTTGTATCTATTCCATGTTATCAATATAGCACATCTAGCTTTAAAATCAATATTAACTTTGACTTTATCATAGCACAAATATCCATGCCACCCAAACCTCTGGTCATGCTCTTCTAACTCCAGAAGCCTTTTATTTCTCAGCAGTACCCAGTCTTTCACCCAAACCAAATAGCGAGCTGCAAAATACTATTTCAAATTAGCTAAAACCAATCCTTCTCTTTCCTTTCTATCCGTAGTACCTTATACTCAAACAAGGGACAAAGCAAGATTCTTCTCTTTTTTTTCCTGTGTTTTTTATAGTTTTGTCTCTTGTTACTGGCAAGATCACAGCTCACAGCTCACATCTCCATATTTATGGCTATTATCACAGTATGACTTTTATTACAAGTATCTTTTGTTTTGTAAAAGACATCAATTGTCTGCATTGTTTAATAATAAACAAAAAAACATTTGCACTAAGGTCCACTTCATTTGTCTAATTAAATTGCTGTTTATCCAAAAACACATTCATTAAATAGTTATCATTCAAAATAACAATCCCCTTTATCTATTTGCATATTTTTATATCAATTCTTGTTAAGCTGTTTGCTCAAAATTCTTAAGTTTTTAAAAATTATTTTTAATGTATTGATTTATAATCCAAAAAAGAATGATAACTCACCAAGTGAAATATTATTCTACCGCAAAGAAGATGCCTGTTTAGTTGGAGATTAATTAGACCCAGATTAAAAAATGAGGTTTGGCTGAATGTTATGTCTGTATAAATTATTGTACGGTCAGAACCAGCCCAAGAATGACATAGAACAATCTAGCCATACTTCAGTTCTTTCTTTGCTCACATCATATAATTGACAGATTTAAATCTATATTACTCTAGCCCTGTTGTGGCAAACCTATGGCAAGCGTGCCCGAGGTGACATGCTGAGGCCTCCCTGCAGACACGTGAGCTGTTGCCCCACTGCACATGTGCAGATGCCTCCCATGAGTTGGGCTTGAAAAAGGCCCTGTCACCCGCCCCGGCTCTATACTTAACTTTACTTCCCTCTTCTGAAGCATAGCTGATTGGCATGGCAGCGCCGCTCAGCTGTTTTTCAGAAAAGGGAAGATTGCGCGCATGGGGTGTGTACGCATGCATTCGGGGGTTGCACACACATGTACAAGGGCCTGGGCGGGCTCACACATGCATGCACTTTTGGCATGCGAACAAGAAAAGGTTTGCCACCACTGCTCGAGCCCTAACAGATAAACCCTGGAAGATCCTAGGGCCATGGTGGTGAACCTATGGCACAAGTGCCAGAAGTGGCCTGCAGAGCCATTCTTCCCGGCATGCGAGCTGTCCCCTCACGGACATGCGCACATGCCTCCCGCGATTTGCGGCTTGAAAAAAAGCCTGCCTGCCTGCCCCGGCAATATTACTTGCTTCTCTTCCCTCTTCTGAAGCACAGCTGATAGGAGGGCCAGTGCCTATCAGCTGTTTTTTGGAAGAGGAAAGATTGCGCATGGAGAGGTAAGTGTATGCACATGTGCAGGGGACACAGGCATTTGCGCACAGAGATTGCACATGTGCAGGGGGTGGGCACGCATGCTCTTTCGCCACATGGATCCAAAAAGGTTCGCCACCACTGTTCTAGGGAGTTGATTTCCTAAATCTCTTTCCATGGCTCTGATCCAGCACTGGGCTATGTTGTCTCTTGTCTCCTCTCTCTCTTAGAATATACTTCCTGGGAGACTACCACTTCATTGTGGCCTTTCATAACACCTCTCCCTTAGCAAATAGAATCCATCGTATCTATGACTGTAAACTTAGATGTAATCCCTTGACTCACAATCATTGAGTCAACTGCAAAAAATTCCGTCCCTGAAGCTTACTTATGAGAAACAGCTGTCTGGAGGGCAAGTGGGTGATCTCATGATCTGTCCTTTGTCCAGAGAGATTTTCAGGCCAGCATTCACACTCTGGCTGCTGTTCTTCACTGTAATATGAATTCCTGCTCTTTCAGAGACCTTTAGTTCAGGCTGATACTCACCGGAAGCTCCAAAAAGAAGAACATTTTTGTGAGAACAAAGTTAATAATAATTAAAGTAATAGATTTTAAAATAGCAGTGTATGGCTGTGAAACCTGGACAGTAAGCAACAAAAGGACAAAGAAATAGCTGCTTTCAAATTAGATTTGGAGGTGGTTAGTAATAGTGAAATATTGCAAGAAAAACCAGTCAATTCCTCTTGGCCTGAATAAAGAGAATTGGCTTCCTTTAGATAATTATCAGTAACAAAATTTCTCAAACTTTGAGTTGTGGAGCATAGGTGGGATTAAAAAAAATCAATAGAACACCTGTAGGAGATTGCGGGATGCAGGTAATGTTGATAAACATTTGTTTATGCAAACATTGGAAGTCAAGCTGAACCTAATGACACCTAACTACATAAAAAAAGTATAGGCATTTCTTGTTTGTAGGCTTAATCTGCCTTCTTTTTGTTTACATCAAAGATAATAATTGTGATTATGTGTGCTCTGTATAAAGGTCTTAGAAGATGGCATTACTGCAGGTATCAAGACCATTGCTTCTTTCTCTCCCTTGATTCATGAACCTGTAGCTGTATTTAACAACTGACACCACAATCCTATTTCTGTCTCTTCAGATGTCAGTTCTACTGAGTTCAGTGAAATTTACACCCACATAAGTATATATAAGATTGTATTCTTAATCCTATGGTTGAATCATCACTCATACAGAATCAGTAATACTTCTCATTACAGTTTTGCCCATTTTTATTAAACTCACATCACAAAAATAATTTGGTATTAAAGTATAAGTTCAGTACTTTTGAAATATTACCAAATGACATAAATTAATTAGTGGAATAAAAATTATTCATCATGTGATCTTTTCAGGAATGTAAGTGCCCAATATGTTTATAACAGTTTAATTTATTGTTAAAAGAGTATGAAAAATTATTAAATGCTTCCAAATTGCATCCTGTGATCATCAACATCTAAACAAATATGTTTGTCTTGGAGTTTTAAAAAATGTAGAGATTAACAGAGATTAATATATTTATCTTGATGGATTAAAAAAAATGTAAAGATTTATTTACATTTGAGTGCCCTTTCCTGAAAGGAGAAGATATTAAGCAGTCAGTACTTATTTGGTGTCAAAGAAAATAAAATGAATGTAATTCTCTTAGTTCTTCCCTGTAATCATTTGGGTAGATATAATTTGGAAGATAGTATAGTCAGGGCCAAGCCCTAAAGGTGACAGTGAGATTGTCTCAAGTTCATTTATTTATATGCTTATATCAATAGACAGACTCTTGCCAGACTATATCCATAAGCTTCTAATCTAATAAATATATCCTGGGAGATTTCTAGGGCATGGCAACCCTGAACCATTTCCTCCCGCCGCTATCCAGTTCAGAACTACCCAATCTCTTGTCTGGGGCCCTTCTTTGGAATATGCTACCTAACCTAGCCTTAACCCTAATCCTGGGATGCTGTGGTGTTACTATTGGCCCCCTTCCCCCTTTCTTCTTCAACTGCACATACCATCACAATATGCATTTTTGAAGAAAAACAATCTCCAAGGATATCATTACTAGACTACAGCTAACATGACTTTATGTGATGTTCCAGATGAGAGGTGACTACAGCTTAAATCTTAGGTACTGTGGGCTGTCAATAAACAACATTAAGCTCAGAACATTTCCACACATAGAACTTATCCCAAATTCACCTTGTGGTTTTCATTTAGTTGATTATGGATCATCAAGTCAGTGACTTCATAGACTTTCTCCCAATCTTCCAATGGTTTAAGTTCAGTTGCGCCCATCATTGCTATAATTGACTCCATCTAAGGTACCTTTCTGCTGGTTTGTCATGTAAATGAGACACCATAAAATGTTTATTTCCTCACTGAAAGTACCTTCAAGAGCTGGCAAAGCGCCATAGTCCTTTGGCTCAGGAATAATGGGACAATGTGTTGGTTCCCTTCAAGCTGTTGCAAAACTTCTCTTAAAGTTCCTTCTATGGGTAGGAATTGAGATTTGTTGAGTTACATGCCTATCCTTTGCAAGTCAACCCTTGTGGTATAATGAGGTCACCCAAGAGTGTAACTATTTCTAATTGGCACAACCCTTTCATGTGGTATCTTCTACATACCTTAATGAAAATTATTTCTGGATGAAAGTCATATAGGAGTATTAAGTACTATATATTAAGTAAAAGTCTTTCATTTGCCAAAGATAATGCAGTATGTGAATTAACCCAACATTTTACCCAGACTCTTAACTTATACATGTGATTGGAAGAGGACATAACTTTCATTTCTAAAGCTTCTTGTCTTCCCCTCTTTCCTTCTTGTCTCTTTTATATATTCAATGTTATCCTTTGTTCTAATACACAATTTGTCCTTTGTATAAATATCCTCTGGGTGACTATTCCATTTTCTAATTTCTTAAAACCTTAAAAAATATTTTTCTTCTCTGTATCCATTTAAGGATCCTTGATCCCTTTTGTAAGGGAAATCAAAAAACCTCTAGGAGGTTTATTCAGGACTACGATGGAATCAAACCATTTTGATGGAATATAATTACTGCTGTTCAATTCAGAAGTTGCTCAAATGAACCAGTTAAATTCCTCTTTAAGTTAATGGTGCAGAGAAAGCCCTGCTTCTGTCATGACTCTAGCTCATTATATTTGATGGTAATTATTAAAAGGTAAAAGTACCAATAAATGGTGACATTACACAGATCACACTAAAGAACAAATACAGTTGTTATACTCTTTCTGGAGAATGGGGATAACCCCTGCTTTAATACTGATAGGGATAACTGTGTCATGGTTCCAAGTAATATACCCATAGCAAACAAAGGTTGACCATCGGATCTGGCAGGCAATAATCTGAACAACCTCTAGATCAGTGGTGGGTTTCAAATAAACCACTGGTTCTGTGGCATGGCTTTGTGGGGGGGTCATGTGACTGAATGGGCATGGCCAACTCAAAGTCATTCATGGCAAGCGGGGTGGCACCTTGCTGTGACATCATCAAGTTGGCCACGCCCATTTAGTAATTGCAGTTGATGCTGCAGAAACTATGATATCCCAGGTACCTCCCCCCACCCTCCCTTGGGCTGACAAGTTGTCAGTGACAACTGTTCCAGTCCTAGATTTGTGGCTCTTTCCCAGAGAAAGAAGCCACCTCCCCTCGTCTTCCCCATAGCTTCTGCCACCTCCCCAGCCTTCCCCGTAGCTCCAGCCACCTTCCCGCAGCTGGGGTGGGCCGGGGGGCTGGAGCAGTGTGTGGTAGCAGTCAGGCCACCAAGGGACTCCATCGCCCATGCACCTGCTCCTCCTTGCAGGTCCCAGTGCTGTGAGAAGTGAAAAAGAGACCTGCGAGGAGGAGCGGGCAGCGCGTGGGCGAAGGACTCCCTCAGCCTGGCTGCTACTGCACACTGCCCCAGCCCCTGTCTCCCCCACAACAGGTGCTGGCCAGGGCTGCCTGCCTCCAAGCTTCTTTCTCCAGGAAAGAGGCAGAGAGAAAGAAAGCTCTTTCTCTGGGAAAAAGCCTTCTCTCCAAGAGAGAAGGGGGCGACGTTTCTTAGCGCCACTTTTGGGGCTGCCACTACTGGGGAGTTTGTTTTCTCCATGAAACAAGCTGTATTTTCTGAGGGGGAAACTCCCTGGCAGCGGCAGCCACAAAAGGGGTGCTAAGAAATGCTGTGGCCTGAGAGAAGGGGGCAGCGGTTTTTAGAGATGCTTTGGAGCTGCCGCTGCTGGGGAGTTTGTTTCTTTTCTCCATGACAGAGGCTATAGTTTCATGGGGGAAACTCCACGGGCAGCCCCATATTGGCTCTAAGAAGTGCCACAGCAGCTGCTGAGCTCTCTCGCGCATGAGAGAGAAGGATGCGGCATTTCTTAGTGCCGGTATGGGGCTCCCCGCAGAGTTTGTTTTCTCCATGAAGCAGTTGCTGCAGCCCTTCTCTTGTGTGTGAGGGCAGGGGGGGCAGCCAGGGATGATATTTGCTGATTCGGCAAATCCCGGCAAATTACCACCATCGGTTCCTGTGAACCGGGCCGAACCAGTTGAATATCACCCCTGCTCTACATGGTGGCAACGGTTGTGGGTTTCTGTATTCCTTTGCTGCCCTCTAATGACTATATCTCTGAGCTCAGATCTGGTGGTGTTAAATAGTGGGCATCTTTGGAATTTTGAGGACCTGTCATATACTGTATATAGTCTCACAAAGTGCATGCATAAGTCTTAGTTAATGCAGAGGGCAAACACACTTACAAAACCTCCACTTAGCTAAACTAAGCTGGTCAGCTTACTCCTTTCCATATCCTTAAGCCTATTAGGATGCTCTTTATTGCCTAGTTCAACTTTGCCTCTTTCTTGGTAAGGGATTATTCTTTATAAGACAGACAAGATTGCAGTGCCCCTTTCGGGGATGAGAAATACTGGTAGTTCTCGACTTGCAACAGTTCATTTACTGACCAAAGTTACAACGGCATCCCAAAAAGTGACACGGCAATTTTTCACACTTATGACCATTGCAGGATCTCTAGGGTCATGTGATTTACATTCGGATTCTTGATAACTGGTTCATCTTTATGACGGTCACAGTGTCCTGGGGTCACACGATCGCCTTTGGTGACTTTTTGACAAACAAAGTCAATGGGGAAGCCAGATTCACTTAACAACGGTGTTACTAATTTAACAACTGCAGTCATTCACTTAACAAATGTGGCAAGAAAGGCCGTAAATTGGGGGCCAAACCCACTTAACAAATTTCTCACTTAGCAATATACAATTGTGGTTGTAAGTTGAGGACTATCTGTATTTAGGTAAACAAACTGATGTGGAAGTTGTTGCTTTGCTTTGCAAGAAGGCAGTGTTTCCATTTCGTTCACTCTGGAGATTCTCAACCATGCAGGTCATGGTTGTCCCAAAGGGGCTTTTTCCAAAGATAACAAGACTTCTTTGGGTTTCTTTTTTTTTCCTTTGAAAAAGTTTCGCTTCTCATCCAAGAAACTTCAGTTCTTTGAAGCAAAACTTTGAAGAAGAATTGAAAAAAGCTTTTTGGATGAGAAGCAAAAGTTTTCAAAGAAAAAAAAAGCCAAGAAAGAAGTCCAGTTGCCTTTTAGAAAAAGCACGTTTGTAATTTCCATTTCATTCTTAATTTGGGAGCTAAGGGCAGAGGAAGCTTGGCAGATGTACTCTTGCAACTGGATACATTGTCAACCTTGGGTTTGGTTAAGGGTGCTTTTTTTTTAATCTTATGAGGAATAAATGTTAATGTTCTGGTCCAATTCTTATCTAATGCATGACGGCCCTACCGAATTACATTCCTTCTTAATTTAAAAAAAAACGACTGCATCCTCATCCATAACTTAGTGCCTTGGAGTTATATTTAGACTAGCTGATTACCCATCCTTGCTTGGTTATTTTTTTAAAAAAAGAAATATATTTGTGCCACAGCGTTTGCGGGCCTTCTGAAGCCCCTGGTGCCCCCTCCCACATCTCTGCTCCGGCCAAGCTGGTCTCTTAGGAAAGGCCAGGCCATCTCGAGGAAAGGCAGCTGGGGCTTGACAGGGGCACTGGGCCACAGACATTTTCAGGCCTTCTTAATCCCCCGCGCCCCCCACCCCCCCCTCATTGGTGTCCTTGGTTGGGAGGCTGGGCGGGGCCGTGTGTGT
>JANHGC010006671.1:247858-258741 GCA_027560395.1 Boaedon fuliginosus | reverse complement strand
CCACCAAAACAAATTCAATTCTTGAATTGCCTATTGTGGACATACCCACAAACAAAAAAACAAACAGTTCCCCCCCCCCCCCCAAAAAAAAGGAAGGATTTAATTATAATTCCCACACCTCCGTGATTAAACAGAACCGAGCTGTGCTAAGGAAACTTCCGTCTTCTGGAATTCTCTGATTAGAATGAGCTATCGTGCTACCAGGATGATGGGGCAAATTATTTCTAGATGCACTTCAGGCTGCAGTCTGGAAGAATGATACAAAATTGCGCTGTCGGAGCAATGCTAGGTAAACAGGCAAGGCTCCTCCATCATATGACAGCGGTTCTGCGTTGATATAAGGTTATAGATTTATTATCAAGCAACAAGAGGCAGGAATGGTGTGAGCAATGTATCTCCCTAATATTATTGGCACTGATGCACACGTGAAACTCTCCTATACGAGGGTTTAGTGAGGGTCCGTGTTCCCCGGCAGTATAATTTTGCAGTTGTTGACTCCTCACTGCTTTGAAAAGACCTTTTAAAATATGCTTTCTTTGGCTTCCTCTTTTTATCTCACTCTCATCTATCGATATTCATTTAAACAGCCTGGTGTTCAGGCAAGGCTACATTAAACTATCCAGCAACATTTAAAAAAACCCCAAAACCCCACAAGCTTTGCTTTTCTTTAAAAAAACAAAAGCCTCCCTAGAATCCAGATTTTAGGATATTGGCAGTATAAACATCTAGATCTCTGCTCAAAAGCAACTTCCATTAAGTTCAATGGGCTTGGTCCCCGGTAAGTAGTAGACATCCGATTATAATCTTTGGCTGCCTGTTCGTACTTTCTTAAGCATGCAACCGTCCCTGTCGGTTGCATATTGAAGAGACTAACTTCCATTGATCCCAGTGGGACATTCTGGGAAATTGTTTGGAACTAAGTTTCATTAAAATGGCAGCAGCAGGTCTGTTTGAATTTTATTACCTGGTCAACAAAGCAGTTTTCAGATGGATAACAGCCTTTCTCTCTCCCCGCTGCTTGATATCTGACAAACAGGCAAAAATATATGAGGAAAATATCCCCCTCGCAGCATGGTGGGTGCATCCCTGCATTTCGCACGCCAGAATTCCCACATGTTGCATGTCTGCTCCTTACGTTGCTTTTAAAAGGGACAGCCACTGTGAAAGAAGCCCACCACATGGGCTCATGTAGATGTTCTGCATAAAGCACCACTCCTAAAAAGACAACATGTATTTCCATGTAAATAGACTCAAAAGCCAGTAAGCTGTCCTACTTTTGGGTCATATCCTACTATCTTCCAAATCTGAGGCACGGATCACTTCAAAATAAATGGAGGATTAAAACTGTGGGCAGGATATCAACATATTGCCTATTTCACTGGTTTGTGAATCACGCTCATTCCTGACATTCATTGCTTTATTGCTCGCTGAAGAAAAGTACTTGGTTTAAGCAAAAGTTATTTTTCTGTGTTTTGTGTGGTGTGCCTACAATTTATTATCTAATTATCCAATTTATGAAAGAGAAACGAGTTAGATTTATTTATTTGTTCCTTTGTTTATGTATCGTAGCTCGAAACACACATCAAAGTAAGATACTTTCCCCTTAATTGGTACTAAACTGAGAAAGGTTCGTGATTTTCCCAACTCAAACGGTATGCTTTGTTTCAGATTAAATGTGAAGCAAAACACAAACTCGGTTGGTTGTTCCAGGTGTGCAAACCGCAAACCAAGAGTGCAATAAATATTGATCTACAGCTGACAAGAGAGGGGGAAAAAAAATCTAGATCCTTATTGAACACATAGTGTATGGGAAATTATACCTGCACTGGGGAAACTTTCTATCTCTCTCTTTTTGCTCTCTACAAGCTTGATACCAAAGGGTTTGCTGTCTGTTTAAAAGTAATCTGAAGAAGTACAAATCGGTTTAGATATGCTGTTCGGGGCCCTTGTTTCTCCTGTAATTGAACTACTGAACCTGTTAGATCAATTTCCCAGCTGGTTATAAATAATTAAATAGGTGTTGCACACTACGAGTGACAAGAACAAAAATCATTGCTTGGCAGAGTCTCAAAAAATAAAAATATAATGCTTTAGCCTTGGGAATGATTTGAGTTGAGAAGTGTTTGAAAGAAGATGAAGGAAGGACTATGAGGTAAGTCCTTGAAAATCCTGGCTTCTTCGTTATCTGTGTATGAAATTTCTTCCTTAGATACTTCATCCTGAGCCAATTTGGGCTCTTCAATATATCATCCTTTCCAGTACGTAGTCTAGAACTTTACAAACTTTGATCAAAACTGAATTCTTACAATTATCATTACATTTGCTGTAGAAATTATATTTACAATGAGCCCTAGAAACCAAGGTGACTGTCTTCACTTGGTATAGAGGTAGCAGTTTACTTAGAAAATCCAGAAAATGCTCTCTGATTTGGTTTGGGGATTGTGGGATAAAAATACTATGTCCATTTAAGTTTGAATCAATCCACTGTGAAAATGTAATGTTCTGTACGTTATACTCACTAAATCTTATTCACCTAGAGCCAACTATCTCATCATACCGCTATGGCATATCAGATCAGAGAGAAGCTCAATGAAATTTTTTAGTAAGACCTGGAGGTTGTGTTTAAATGTGTTGGATATTCCAATCGGTAAAGAAATGTATCAGAACATGGGACCTCTTAGGAAGAGACATTTTTCCATCAGATAAAATTGGGGACATATCATTAAGATCACCTAAAGGGATTAGGGGAAAAAATCCTTCTAAATTACATCTTAATGCTAGTTTTCTGTTATAGGTTACAGCGTACCTTTACAAAAATACAATTTCAGGTTGCATTTGAGAACATCTTGTAGGTCATAATAGAAAGACTTGGTGAAAGATGAACGAGAAGATTGGTAACATGGGAAAGAGGATGAGAAAACATATATCAGAAGGTTACTTTTGTAATGTTGGATGCACCATTTATTTTCTTGACATGATTTCTTATGGAAAGCAACATTTTGTAAAATGCCACGGGAAGTACCTTGATAGAGCGATCTAGGTCTTGGTGTTAGAAACCACAGGATAACACGAAAACTCCTAACTTTTAGGAGGAATTTGCTTGAACTTAAGGGTGGTGCCTTTTTTCCAAATGACAACACACTCCCATTTGTACACGCCTACAAATCAGCATAGATGACATAATAATGTATAAATACATTCAAGCAAACATTGTTTTTAGAAAGTTAAATTTTTATAACAAGGCTTTTCTCAAAATATTTGCAGAAGGTCATTCTGGAATACCAATAGCTGAGAGATGCCAACTTCCTTTACCGTTATATTTCGCACTTTGAGATCCAAATCCAGCCAGCCATAGGTGGGTGATGTCATGGAATCTGCTTAGAAATAGAAGCTGCAAATTGGCAGTTCGTGCATTGCTAAGCTGCTTATGTAATTCTACAGGGGTTTATTTTTGCATTTTGGGTACAATTTCAATTGCAATGAAAGAAGCTTCTGCACTGCAAGGCTTAATGGGCCAAACCAAGGGTCAGACTTGCCTCTGGTGAGCAGAGAACGAAGCCCAGTGTAGCTTCAGATTTCCTGAAGCCTCCTTACATGTAATCTTATTTCAGATTCCAGAATCCTCCCATTGTGCATACAATATTTACAAAATTTATACCCAGCTGAAGTCTGTTTTAAACCCAAATCAGACTGATTTCTATTGAGAAATCTAAAAGGATTCTTTCTGGTGATTTGCTTGTTTTCCCCCCCACCCCACCACCCCATCCCGACAGAGACATGTTTGTTGTGTTGTGTATTTTTTAGCCAACAAAGTTCACATCCGACATCAACCTTGCAAAGAGCATATTGGTATTTATGAGAAGTATTACATTGTCAGACATGAAAGCACACTGTGCAGTCGATCAGACAGATGTTACACCAGCAAGATGTCCTTGCTGTATAAGCTCTTTCATATATTGTTGACTTAACAAAGGTTTCATACAAAGCTAGTTTGATTTTACCTAAGGAAGATGCCATGAATAAAAACTACGGGATTTTTTTTCCCCCGCTCCTGTATCCAATGGCCAACCATATGTCACTTTTGAAGACTTAACATCTAAAAGGACTGCTCGTTTTATCTGCCAACTATATGTAAGTAGAAGCTGCAGCAACTTAAAACAGAAAGGATCTGTTTATCAGACAGTGGATGTGAACTGAAAAGGAATTAGTTTGCACTGATGAACTAAAGATTTAATAACTGAACTATTTTTCTTTTAATCCTTATTTTAGAACTTTTTTTTTTTTGGTCATATCCCTCTTTGGCTTCCAAAGGGTCCTACCGAGTATGTTTTTAGGGCTTTGCTTTAATCTCATTATTAATACTTTAGAATTAGAAGCAGAACATTTAGAGAGAGCAAACTAGCTCTACTGTGCTGTTTCACATGAAACTCCTCCTTGTCGATCTGATAAAAAGCATTCTCAGCGGTTGTAAGATGGGAAGTTCAAATAGAGCTCTTCTAGGGCTTCAGGAGACAGTTCTTCACTCACATCTTTGCAAATCTCCCCATTCCTTCGTTAATATATATTATAAATACACGCAAGACGATTTACAGAAGGACACGGTAATATTACCCACTTTGATTCTTTACAAAAATATTATATATGGGGAGCAGAGTTTCCTTTATTAAAGACTTCTATTTTCTTTTCCAGTTTCCAGTTAAAAATTCTAGAACCAATGACAAATCTCATATTTTTTAAATTGGCTGTTGTACCCACCGGAATTTTGTAATTTTAGGGGGATTTTAAATGTTTGTATGATCTATGTTGTTTATTTGTTGTGAGCCGCCCTGAATCCTGCGGGATTGGGCAGCATACAAATTAAATTAAATTAAATTAAATTAAATTAAATTAAATTAAATTACTACTACTACTACTACTACTACTACTACTACTATTATTATTATTACATGGATGCGTCATGGGAGAAAAGCATGGGAGAAGGGCTTTATACTGGCTGATCACAAGAATACCTCAGTGTTGCATACAATTAATAATAAATAATTATCCTACCCATTGTCCCTCAATAGCATTCAAGATGGAGCACATGGTTGTTCTCTTATTCTGTTTAAAAGTTGGCCTCAACTTACAGCGGTTTATTTAGTGACCCCTCAAAGTTACAAGGGCATTTGAAAAAAAAATGACTTAGGCTGACGCCCGTTGCAGCCTCCCTGTGATCAGAATTCAGATGCTTGGCAACTGGCATGTACTTGTGACAGTCACATTGCCTTGGGGTCATGGGATCGCCCTTTGCGCTCCTCTGACAAGCAAAGTCAGTGGGGAAGCCAGATTCCCTTAACAACCGGGTTAGTCATTTTACAACTGCAGCCATTCATTTAACAACCGTGGCAAGAAGGGTTGTAAAATGGGGCAAGACTCATGCTTAACTATGGAAATTTGGGGCTGAATTTTAGTTGTAAATTGAGGGCTACCTGTACAGCAGAGTTCTATGCATGTTTGATTAAAAGACTATCCCCCGGTGAACAATATCTGAGTAGATTTAAAGTGGGATCGTTCAAGGGTTGTGCGATTTTCCACTAGAATCACCAGATCATTGTCCTTTTTACTGTTAAATCAGCACCGGGATGGTTGGAAAACTGTGGAAGTGAAACTAAGTTATTAAGATCTTGCCAAAGTTCAGCTTCTTGCTTCTTGCATCACAGCTGAAAATGCCTACGCGTGTCAAGAAAAGTAGAAAGTTTGGGAAGGGACCTTTTTTTTTTTTTACTCATACAGTATTATCTGCATTCTGTTTCACATTTCCCGGTCTGAGAGTCCAGAAATCAAAACTGGTCAAGTAAATGCTTAGCAAAATAAGAACAGGGCGATTGGAATCAAAGAACCTTTTGAGAAACGAGGAATGTCAAAAAGCTCTCCACAAAGCTCAAAGCATCTCAGAATCTGGGCTACCAAACATGTGCCTGCGTACTTCAGGAAATACATTGAATTTTCTTCCATTTTATTGTGCATTCAAGTCACTCCTGATTGCAGGTAATTGCTTGGACAAGTTCCTGCAGTTTTCTGGCAAGATTGTCAGAAGCGCTTTGCCACTGCCTCATTTCTAGAGCTGAAGGGAAGTGACTGGCTTTGTACTGAGGGGGCGACTCATGGTCTCCTGGTTTCCAGTCTAGCGCCTTAAACCACTGCACCAAATTGGTTGTCACAGAGAATATACTTAAGGGGTGGGTGGGAAGGATAACATTAGAGAATTGAGAAAAGGCTCCGCATTTGGGTTGACAAATGACAGGCACAGGCACTAGGTGGATTTCGAATGATTTTGTATGAATCTAAATTCACACTTCACCCCATTTTGAGCAATTACATTTTTAAAAAGGTTTGGTGTTAAACATTCCCACTGAGGATTAGTAAACTCCTATGGATGAAGATTTGTTGCTGAATTAATATATTCACCATGGTATATAGAAATACCATGGGATATAGAAATATGATATAGAAACCTCTGTTTTCTTTTGATGATAGTCAGCATTCCAATTTTCTTGGGCTGAATATTCCTTAACACTTTAGACAATTAAATATGATGCACTTAACATGTAATCCATATCGTCATCTCTGCTTCTCCGTTTCTCCTTCACTTTTTAGAGCTGGCTACGGAGTGGGACATTGCCAGGATTGCCTTGCCCACTATTAAGTTAAATGAGTTGTGACAGTCCTCAATCTTGAGAGGAGGATCAGACATAAAGCTGTCCAGCTGTCTTTCAGAGGGATGAGATTTCACATTTCAAAATCTCTCGCGTAGGCTCTGGAGGTTACCGAAGTCAGATCCGTCCACTTAGAGCTCAGCAGACTGGAGAAGATTTGCTTTAAGCGGGATGACACCATATAGGAAATAAGGCAGTTTGGTAACACAATTGAAAACAAGGAGCACATATGCAGAATCTTAACCAGGTGTCAACCCGAATAGTGGATTCATACATCACGTTGAGTCACTCTGTGATTTGTCTGGTTTTGACTTAGGATGCCGTGGGAATTCAGATAGTGTAGTTTATAAGCTATCATAGTAGGGAGCAGCAAACCGTCAATTGTGGCTTACCTGACAAATTTCAACAAAGCCGTTAACCGTCATACATAAATCAGTTAGTTAGTGTATTTTGGGATTTGGTACCCTCGTTTGATTAAAATCATAGAGAGGGCGTGCAATTTTTTTTTCTCCTTTATTTTTGAAATGGCCCTTGAAATATATATAAAAAAAGACAAATGTAATATGTGCAGGACAAATAATTCTCTCCCACATTCCATTTCTTACATAATTAGAATACCTCTGAAACACCTTAAATGAACAGTTCAGCCAGAAGATATAAATTTGAATAGACTTAATACTAACACATCTGAGTGTTCTTATAATTACAGGGACTACTTACTGATGGAATGTGCAGAGCACATTAGGAGCCTTAATTACACATTCTGTTTTTAATCTCAAATGGCAATGTGTTCAGTTCATAATGCATGCAGTTTTCCAAAGAAATTTAAAACTTGCATCTCTTTCCTGGTTTCATTTCAAGATCCTCTGTGAGCGAGTGAAATTAGTTATCCTTTTGAAAGGGCTTTGATCCACAAAGAACATTGGGGCCACACAAAGCAGCCCACAAAACTTATATACCATATATACCATACACCATATTTGGACTATAAAAAAAGAAATCTCACCTGTGAGTTGAGCTTGACCCCTCTTAAGCATATAGACCTCTGTGTAGACAAGAGTGTCTACACAATAGTTGACTCCTATTGTCTTCTCCTGAAATGGTTTTTCAATATCAGTATTGTCCCTGCAAGTGTTAATCAGGCCTAACTATGCCTAACATTTTTGATGCTGACACCTGCTGTAACATTCAACCCCATTTTGAATATGATGTAGTTAGCTGTAAATGGCTCACCTTCATTGGCCTGATGAAAGAATCCAGATGACTTTCATCTCTGCTGGCCAACACTTAAATTTTTTTTTTTACTGCAAAATGGTTCACACACACACCCCACCAGCCTTCTAATCTCTAACCTTCCCTCTGGATATCACCTAAAGGAGACCATTTCACTCCCCTCTCCATGGCCTCAAATGGTTGCCTCCGATTGTGTTCTGTTGTTTGCACAATCTCTTGGGATTCTGACTTTTATAAGTTCTAGTTTTGATAGATACAACACACAGGGGTGGACAACTAGGACATTCCCAAGCTTCTGCTCAGCCAAATAAATGAGATGACCACCTTCCCCAAAGGTTGTCATGAGGTTGTGTCCCCCCCCCACACACACACACCTTTTAGTATCAGGGAACCACTAGCCTGGGGGCAAGAGAGGAGATCGAGTAGACCAGTATGGAAGAAGAGTGATCCATTCTCTTCAAGTTAAAAAAACTCTTTTTCTTATTACAGGAGCGATGGCTAGGGCTGAAGGAATCATGCTGGTAATACAAAAACATAGCCAGTGTGGGTAGCGCGTATCACTCCTGCTTCCATTTTTTTACATTTAATATAAAATATGTAGGCTGAACATATTGAAGTGTGGCAAAGGATTTATTTCTTATTTCACTTTACAGACATGCTGTGGGAAAATGCATCACTGTTGGCAACTGGCCACTGAATATGAGCTTTAGGTGTGAAGCTATGGGAACCACAAATACGAGCTCGGGGACCACATGAGGTAGACAAGCTTACAAGCTACAACTTGTCTGTCTTTTAGAAGAATTTAAATGCAGCACTGTGTGAATGCTGGCATCGAGGTACCAGACTGTGATCTCATTATTCTTTTCCCCTCTACATTTCTGTTCCATCTTTGAAGGTCATTATTCAATTATTTTTACAAGAGTCAACCTTGCCTAGATGAGCGTATTTTTCCAAATACCCAGTGGCATTTCAAATGCACCTGGTACCCTGAATTGCACAATGCCACTACTGAACCGTAGTTCATTCTTAGACAGATTTTACCCTGAAACAAATGTATGCTAAGTTGTAGAGTTAGGAATAGGGAATTAAAAGAGAATGTATTCTACTCACACGGTTATTTTTGTGAAGACTTCTCCATCTCTTCGGTTCCTGCTGAGTGCCTGCCTTGTGTGAGCATTTATGTCTGGCCATAACTTTCAGAGGATTTCCATGAATGAGTCTGGTGACCTATTCTATGCTCCTTCATACATATATAAAGTTCTTGGTTCCTTATATTTGAGCAAGCTCGGGTAAAGAGATTTTGATTCAAGTTGCCATATAATGGAAGAGTGCTTGCCGCCTTGAGTTCCCCTGAAAGGGGAGGCAGGATATAAATCCAGTAAATAAATAATACTCTTCAGAGAATATGGTTATATTAAAATCTCAGTGTAATGAATCCTCCCACCTAAGAAGATTTCAGATCTAACAAACCAAAGCTGATCTGGACAAGCTCCCATCCTGAGCATGGATTAAGTTTAGAAGTATATTAAACAGCATTGACGTAAACCTTCAAACTGATATTCAGATTTCACAGACACTGTTCACTCCCCTATGTTATGGGTAACATTTAGGGTTTCTTGTATAAAGAAAGCAGAGGAAGAAATAACCAAGTGTCAAAAATGTTGTGCCTTTGGCACCTATCACATGGGTTTCTGAAGTGGCACAAATTCCCATTCAGAAAGGTCTTGTATTGTGAACAAGCCATCTACAGTATTGGTGCATGTTGTCTGTAGCCTTTCATTTGATTCTACTTACTAATGTTAGGAACAAACAAATCAAAGATGATTAGTTAGATCTGCCGTTTAAATCCAGATTTGTGCTGCCTTTTATGAGCCGGGATTCATAAATCAGAAACAAGCCTTGGCTTATCATCCTGATTCTGAATTATAAACGGGGAAAAAAAGCTAAGCTTTCAATCCAGTTGACATGCTAAACTCAAAATAGGAATCCTTTTAATAGTGAAACACCAGATAGAATATTTGGATAGAGTGATGGTGATGAGGATTATAAAATGAATGTGGTGACATCATATCTGGATAGGGCTTTTTTCATCCTCTTTTAACTTCTTTCCCTCTCCAGGATCCAACCCTTTCTTAGCGAGAGGGGCACGCGCTGAAGTTAGCAAAGCTCTTTCTGTTCTCCCCACTCCAGTGTTTGGTTCTTAAAACATAATGGAGCATAACAGGGTTTCCTACCACGAAAAATCAATGTTTGGACTGCTGCACTCCACACACCTGCCTTCGTCGTGCTTTGAAACTGCATTAAGGCGACTCTTGCTCTAGCAAACAGACAATTAAGCAGAGAGCTGAAATGGAGAAGGTAAATAAATGGCTGTGTTTGGAAGCCTCCTGAGTTTGATTTCGAGAAAGGAGGCCGGGTTCCTAATGGGCTCCGATGTCCTCGATGACCTCGCTTCGGATCCAAGTGAAAACAAAAAACGAACAAACCGGGCCTTTGTAAATCAATAAGATGCAACTTGGTGTGTGCAGTGTCCTAAGACTAATGCTTTGCCTAATGATGCTGTGTGTTATCAATGGAAGGGGATATTTGTAGCCCAGGATTGAACTGTGGGGTCCTGGGTGCTCTCTGAGCTTGGTTGTTTCCTTGAAGACGTTTCATGAGCCAACTAGGTAACATCGTCAGTGCTAGAAGAGAGTGGTTTATGAGGAGGAGGAGGGGGAGGGTTGTAGGGTCCTTGGTGCTCTCTGAGCTTGGTTGTTTCCTTGAAGACGTTTCATGACCCAACTTGTAACATCATCAGTGCTAGAGGAGAGTGGTTTATGAGGAGGGGGAGGAGGGGGAGGACTGTGGGGTCCTTGGTGCTCTCTGAGCTTGGTTGTTTATTTATTTATTACATTTTTATACCGCCCAATTCCCGAAGGACTCTGAGCGGTTTACAACATAGATAGCAATAGC
>JANHGC010006671.1:140853-152160 GCA_027560395.1 Boaedon fuliginosus | reverse complement strand
CCCCCCCCCCCCCCCCCCCCCCCCCCCCCCCCTCTCCAAGCTTTTGACAGACTTGCACATGAGGAACCAATTTACATGCCTGTAATTATGTAAGGTAAATTTGATACATATTTACATGCTAGTCATCAGATCAAAGTTTGGCTTTGAAGAATTGAGACAAACAGCACATATTGCCCTATTAATAGTAAGAGTAGATTACTCAATTTAGTTTGGGTCTGTGTTTTCCTAGATTATTAGTTTTTTTTAATCTCAAAATCATATCCTTTTAGTCCCCCATTACTATAGCTTGCTGCCAATTATACTGAATACAATTTTCTAAGTACCATACTTGACAGCAAGATACATTAGGAAGTAAGGGGATAATCTACTGTTACTATTACTTACAACTACTGCCATTAATGGGGAGATACTAAAATTTCTAGTTATGCTTAGCTGAATGTGTGTAGTTTGAATCTCAGAAAACTTTGATGCACTTCTCAAAGAGCATGCTTAATGTAACACAATTTGGCCTTGAGCAAATACTGTGTGAGAGAGAAGGAGAGCTGTAGGTGGTGGTGCTGTCAAAGAGCATAGCTACACCTACTGTTTAAGGCCTGGGTTTGTGCCCATTGATTCAGCCTGGTAAAGCTCTTGCTGTGAGAAGGAACATATAATATTCAATGGTCATTTGACTTATCTTCAACTGTTTCACAATCTCCAGTTGTTTATAGCTAGCCAGAGAATGACTGTAAATCTGAAGCTTTACCATAGCATCTAGGCAGCTCCTTTTGAAGCAACCTAATTACCCTCTACATTTGTAGAGAAGAAATGTTATTGGCCATATATTAGTTGCTTTGAATAGACACAATTTCTGTTGTGATGTTAAATAAAATAAAAATATTTGTCTAATTTATAACAAACCATTTTTAATTAAATTGTCACCGCAACACTTAAGTGCTATGCAGTTAATAGAAAGATGGAATATAATTAATAAAAACATTGCATAAATACATGTGCCTGAATTGTTAATCCCATACTAGTGTAAAATTGTGGGTTTATAGTAAAATTTTTAGTGTCTTATTCACCCATTCAGCCTCATTCAAGAATCAGTGGAGAAAAAATTGTACATGTTGTTCCATAGATATATAGGTGTTTTACATTTGTGAAGACTCTTAAGAGTAACTAGTAAATCAGATCAGTGCATCAATATAGTAATGGAAGAGCAGAGCTAAGAAAGTTTTGTATTTAGGACAGAACAATCTGAATGCCACATTTTCTTACTAATTAAGATATATTTCCTTTTGTAGCTCAAATCAACCATTGGCCTTATAAATAAAGTAACTTGACTTATTCAGACAACGTACACACAGGTAAATGAAGCTGTAAAACTTAATTCACTGGTTAGTTTCACCATTATGGGATGCATGGAAGAGTCTTCTTATCTACAAAGAACAGACAGAGAGGGGATACGATTTCATTACAAGGGTAAAGTTCGGATGATTCCATTCCAGTAATCCTCAACTTACAACAGTTTGCTTAATGACCATTCAAAGTTACAACAGCACTGAAAAAAGTGATTTATGACTTTTTTTCACATTTATGATCATTGCAACATTGTCCTGATCATGTGATTTACATTTGGATGCTTGACAACTGACTCACATTTATGATAACTGCAGTGTCCCAGGGTCATTTGATCATCTTTCTGACAAGCAAAGTCAATGGGGAAGCCAAATTCACTTAACAACTGTGGTGTTAACAACTTCAGTTGATTCACTTAACAGCCATGACAAGAAAGGTCATAAAATAGGGCAAGACTCACTTAACACATTTCTCACTTAGCAACATAAATTTTGGGCTCAATTGTGGTCGTAAGTTGATGACTATTTGTACTGCCAGTGTCTTTCGATTGTCATACTCACATTTTTATTTAAAGTGTTCATATTAGTAAATCTGCATAGCAATCAAAACCCGTCAGAGCACAAATGTATATGTAAATAGTGGAATTGGTTAGCATTCATCTTGAAATGTTTATTGGCTCTAAAATTGCAGTTTATATTTGGGAAACACTGTAAACTGTGTATAAAAGCTAACATTTTTTTTTTAAACAGAGCAATGTACAATGTTTATGGAACCGAATAATGAGTGAAACGCCTATGATAATGAAAGGCGCCAGATATAGCCTGTTCTATATGTCCTTAACTCCAAAGTGACTGATTGTTCATAATGGTAGGGAACATAGTTTTATTCATGTAAAGATAAAAATGTAAGAACTCTGTAAGTGTCCTATCCTATACAGTAGGAAAGTCAAAATTGAGTTTGCCAGTCCTGGAAGCCATCCATTAGATATCCAGTCAAGGAAACCATCAGTTTATTTATTTATTTGTTTGTTTGTTTGTTTGTTTGTTTTATTTATTTATTTATTTGACTTCTACCGCCCTTTTCCCTAAGGACTCAGGGAAGTTTACAAAATATGAAAACATACAATACAGAATTTAAAAAACAGTTAAATTAATTTAGTTCCAATAAATAATTTATTTAAAAGTGGGAGATTAACAGGTTAAAATTCAACAATAATATTTAAAACAAATTAAAACTAACATTGGGTTTAACCTAGACTGGCTCATTGGAAGAGCCATGTCTTCAAGGCACAGTGGAAGGTTCGAAGGTCAGGGATTATGCAAAGCTCTGGGGAGAGATTGTTCCAGAGGGTAGGTGCTCCCACAGAGAAGGCTCTCCCCCTGGGGGTTGCCAGCCAAAATTGTTTGGCTGAAGGCACCCTGAAGAGGCCAACTCTGGGACTGAGCCAGGCGATGGGAGGCTATCAGTGGCAGAAGGTGGTGTCGCAAATACTCTGGTCCTAACCATGTAGGGCTTTAAAGATGATTACCAGCACCTTGAATTGCACCCAGAAGACAACTGGAAGCCAATGCAGACTGCGCAGGAGTGGTGTGACCTGGAAGTACTGGGATACCCCTATGACAAGCTGCGCGGCCGCATTTTGCACCAGCTGATGTCTCCGAGTGCTCTTCAAGGGCAGCCCCATGTAGAAAGCATTGCAGTAGTCCAAATGCGAGGTGATAAGGGCATGAGTAACTGTCTCCTTAATCTTCTTTGTTTGGGCGGTCCAATCTGAAGCACCCATCTTCTTGTCCCTTGCCTGCGTACATTGTCCGGTGCGTGTCTCTGCCAATCCCTTTTCTCCTCCTGTCGAACAATTCCCTTAAGGTCCCTCCTTCGTTTGATTCCCTTGATCTCTGCTCGTCTTTTTTTGGTTATTTTCCCAGCTATTTTCAATTTAAGTCTTTTTTTCTTTCGCCTGGTAACGCCACTCCCAATTAATTTCTTAGGTAATTTTGTTGTTAAATCCATATGTTGATTTTTGGTTCTGTCCAGCATTCCATGTATCCGGGAAAATACCTCCCTCATTTGTTTTTGTAAATTTTGCAAGTCATTTGCAAATTCCTCCATTTTAAGTCCAATAACATCGAATCTCCTGATTTTCAGCTCGAATAAAAGTCCGAATTTTCTTCCTTTTTTCCAAAATAAATACAGCGGTTCGATCTTTCCTTTCCACGCCCAGGCAATCTGTTTTTCTTTATTATTGTGGGGCTAAGGGATCTCCATGCCCATGTTTACTTTCAGATATAATACGAATCTGTCAGTCCCCTTCGATTTTATATCGCTGCTTTTTTAATATCTGGGGATTATTTTCGGCTGTAGTATATTAGGGGCTTTTCCTTTTTCAAATAATATAGTCACTCACCCCTTTCATCGACAACTGCTCCTTCTCAATCCTCCTGCTCAAATCTTAGTCCAGTGTTCCGCCTCGGCTTAATGGCCACCCTGAGCCCAGGGCACTGCTTCGTCCGTCGGCTGCTTCAGGCAGTGAATGGATTGGCAGGAGAGATGCGGCTTTCCTATACTGATCCAAACGTCCTCCCCTCGCCCTACAGAAGGGCTCAGGCTCCTCTAGGAGCCCACCGTCGGGGAAGCCAGGACCATAACCATGGAGCTCGTGGATTTCCAGCCCTGTCCCGTCGAGGTCTGGAACCAGAAGTCTGTAATCCATAATACCCTTCTGATTTACTCCCATGCTTTCCATCTCGTTCTCTGCCCCTGCTTTGTTGCTTCGTCAGCTTCACCAAGCTTCTTATCTGCTGTGCTTGCCCAGTTTGTGTTTCCTTCTACGATGTTATCTCTACTGCACTGTTTACACTCCGATCTTTCTTTAGTGTGTTTGGGATACCATTTTTTTTATCCTTTCCCACACTTTATCCAACCTTTTCACCCTCAAGTTCTTTCTTCCTTTTTGGATACCCTTTAATTGTTGTGCTGGTTCTTTAAATTGGTGTGCTAATTCAATTGCCTGTTTGTCTCCAATATCATCACCACCACGTCATCTGTGTTCCACTCGTCATTTATGTTAATTGCAATATTATTTCCCATATCCTCCAGTATCCTTGAATTCCAGTTCTATCATTCTCCAGGGTGCAGAGAACATTATGCCAAAAATTCCATTCAATTTTGCCTCCATTCTCATGCTATTTATAGTCTCTCAATTTCTTTCTGCCAGCATGGAAGGTGCTCTGCCCTCACTATGATCAAAAGCACTCTCTCTTTTTGTTCCAGTATCTTTCTCTCTCAGATCATCTGCCACTATTGGACTATTTGGAGCCACTTTCAGGGATTTTAGCTTCCTGGGATCATTTCCAATATGAAAAGAAAAAAATTCTCACCCACAACAAGCTCTATTTGCTTAATATTGCCTCCATCCCTATCTTGTATTCAAGCATACTTTGGCTTTATGGTGGCCATATTCATATTCCTGCTTAACCTGTCTTTGGCTGGGGATTTCCTGGTCTGGGAGGAGATTTGCAATTGTCCTTGACCTACCAGGGGGTTCTCCTCCACTTTACTACCTCTCTGGGGAGGCTCAGGCTCCAAACGGAGCCCTCCAACAGATAAGCCTGGACCAGGGCTGCGGTGGTTACAAGCTCCATGTCTAGCACAGCCGGAAGTTCCACCAGAAGTCCTAATGAAAGGAATTTTGTAGTATTAAATGTATTCCATTATTTTAAGATTTTTTAAAGTAAATAAGAAGCATACAACCAAAAGAAAGTTGTTAAGAGGTGCTGAAATCTTGATCGGTTCATTTCCTTTGTTTTCATACCAAGGGTATACAAGAAAAGAGCTAGGAAGTCTCATTGTGTATTTTGAATCGGCTCGCAAGCTTCTGTATAGAAATAAAAAGCATTTAATTTTTTCTCCTCACGATTTAAAAATAGATAATCCCATGATGCTGAACACAGATATAAAAGAAAAAAACAACAAAACAACAAAATACCACTACTACTCTAGTTTTCTGGCGGAATTAGTCCTTTTTTTTTTTTTAATTACGAGTTTTAAGAATATTAGAGGTCTTCTAAAATGATTAATAGCTACTCAAGCCTTAGTTAAAATATATTAATGAATAGACTCTCCCCACCCAACCCCAGCCTGTCTTATAAATATACCTGGATGTGTCCAAAGAAAACATATTCAACTACTTAAAGAAAACTTTTTTGTTTATTCAGCTTGGTATCTGTGTCCCTCACAATCTTTGTCACAGTCCTTTGAAAAAAAGACTCTCTTCATCTCTTTTTACAGGTGTAAAAAATTACAGCTTTACAACTATTATTAGAGAATATTGTATTTAAAAGATTTGGTAAGCTCATTAGTACTTTTTAAATATATATCTATATCTATCTATTTTAGCACATCTTAATGTGTTTCTTTCTCACAATTAAACAGAAATGCAAGTTGTGAGAAATAGAATTACTTTGACAAACCAATGTTCTGTGTAATGGGTTATTAGATTTTTACCACCACTCATAGCACCCCCAAAGATAGCTGCTTCCTAGCAAATTAAATTCCAAAATCAATGTTCAAATAATTTTGTTCTAGCTCAAATAGAAAAACACTGAGAAACTTCAAATAAGAATGTTCTACTACAATTCAGAAGGATATTACAGAAAACACAATAAAAAATGTATCATGATTTTCCAGCTACTGGCAAACTAGTTTAACAAGGGATTGATGCCCTTATTAATGTCCTTTCTGGAACAATTAATGTCTTTTCTAAAAACAAACAAAACAATGTCATGTCCATTAGAGAAAAATGCATGTCAGATCATAAAAATCAGCAGTAAAGGTCCTAATTTCTGTATCTTTGGTTGTGTTATATATGGGCAAAAAGTTACTATTTCTGAATATAATAACTGATTTTGCATTAATTGCATCAATCCTCCAGCCTCAGGTATAATGTACCTTATTTTGTACAGAAAATGCCCATTCATGAGTAGCATAGAATGCTTTTAGAAGTGAACAATAAACCTCAAAAGCTGGATACTTTAAAATTTCCTTTTTCTATGATTGCAACATATAAAATTTATAGAGCTTGTTATTTCCTGCTCACATTTTCCTTTATAATTCTTGAAAAACATTAAACTCCTACATTTTAATTTTGAATCCAAGTGCAGTATATATTGTTCTCAAATGTTTGTTTCTTGGATCCCAGAACAAATTCTACTCCTGCGTATGTTTTCAAAGGCTTATGACCAGTGGTGGGATCAAAATTTTGAAACCGGTTCTGTGGGCATGACTTGGTGGGTGTGGCTATCTGATCAGCCAATCCGAGGTGGTATTTGCTGTGGTCCACCAATCAGAATATTTGCCGATTCTCCGAACCAATCAAAATTATCACTACCGGTTCTCCCAAATCTGTCGGAACTGGCTGAAGACCACTTCTGCTTATGACCAATTCTCTTTGATGCTTTCTCACACCTTGAGTCTCATTGTCACCTAGTTGTCCTCTTTCTTTGTGTACAGATCTATTGGCAAGGGAAAGGATATTTCATTGTCTCTCTCATTATTATCACACCTTGTGATAGGCATCAAAGAAGATGAACCAGAAGGTCCCAGGAGTTGATCATGTACCCTCTCGCGAATGAAGGCAAATATACATGTCTCAGGATAATGTTGCAGGATCCAATCTGGGTCACTCACTGAAACCACAGGTTTTGTCTTCCAAGCTTTAGACTCATACTGGAGACCAGGGATGGGTTTCTCCCGGTTTGCTGGTTACCCGCTTCGTGGACACGCTGCCAGATCGGCTGTCAAAAGCGTGCCGTGTGGGATTGCATTCAAAAACTTCGTGGTATTCTGCAAATACTCTGATCCAACAGAAACCCATCCCTGCTGCAGACCATCCTCAGGGAACTTCTCTGTGTGCTCCAGGTGTTCTGTGAGTGGTATTTATATAGTGGCTGTTGTGTGTAGCTTTTTAGATGTAGTTTGGAGTATTGATGGGTGGCTATTAAGTCATTACCCTCTATTGCAGGGGTCTGCAACCTTAAACACTCAAAGAGCCATTTGGACCATTTTCCACAGAAAAGAAAACAGCGGGAGCCAATAATTTAACAACCAATATGACTGGGTGGGCATGGCCAACTCGATGTCACTCACTCCCACCCAATCACATGACATACACCCCCAGCCACACCTGCCCAGCCAGTCATTAGGGAAGAGAACTAGTTGTTAAATAATTTACCCCACACGGCCCCGCCTCACCCCTCCCCTCCCATCTGCCTCAGGTGTTTTTTCACCACCACCCCCGTGTGTGCGTGTGTGTCTATTTCTCTGTCTCTATCTCTCACTCTGTCTCTCTGTCTCTCTCTGTGTGTGTCTTGTCTCTCTGTGTGTTTCTGATGCCGCTGCTGTTGCCAGGGGTGAGTGGGGCAGGGTCGCATTATGGCTCTGCGTCGTAATGGGCTCAGGAGGAGGAGGAGAGCCTGTCTTCCCCATTGTGAAGCATGCTAAATTTCACTGTGCTGTGCAATGGGCTGCAAGAGCAGTGGGCAGGCCATGGAGACAGCAAGAGCTCCAAGCCCAAAGCGGCTTACAGCTCTGAGCCCGAAGTGGCAGGAGGCGAGGGCTGACTTGAGTGCAAATGTACTGTGATGAAGGCAGAAGGCTGTTGCTACGCAAAAGGGGATGCTTCGCTCTTGCTCTGGAATAAGGAGCAAATCTACATCCCCTGCTGTCACCCTTACCTCCCCAGGCCAGTTGAGGAGTGACTAGGAGGGGAGGGGCAGGGCCAGCCAGTGGTGGGATCATCCAACAGGGTGTTGCAGCAGAGGGCCAAAAGAGATGCATGTGGTTCCAGAGCCACGGGTTGCTGATCTCTGTTCTATTGGATGCAAATTTTGTACCCTCTATTGGATGGAACTCTTGATAAGCAACCAACAATAGTTAGTTTCTTGTGTATTTTCCTATCTGTAAAGATAAGAAACTATTCTCGGACTTGCTGTCCATGCAGGAAATGACCAAGGTCAGGAAACTATCTTTATGGTAATGGCATCAAAATGACAGAAATTCTTTCCAAGGGAAATTGGTTAACCTTGTTTTGCTTACTTCTCGATAACAAGAACAGTGTTTTTAAAGAGGCTTTTAAATTGTAATACTGGACCATTGACATCTATGTTGTGCTTTCTCCTATGTGAATGTGATACCAATGTGTTTTTAAATACCTTACCTAAATCACCTTGAGGAGACCTTGTATTGTAAAAGGCAGATTCAAAAATGTGAGAGATACATAGTGCAGATGTTACACTGATAACGTATCATGGTATTTAAATGTTGTAAAGGAATAATAACTACACTAGTGGTTTAATGCTCTTAGTTTCCTGACAGATGACTAAGTAACTTTGATTAGAACAAAGTTGTTTGTCTCATCAAAGTGAATGCTACCTTTTAAAAAACAGCAGTTCAACAGATGTTTCGAAGCAATTTTTGCCGCTTTTGTGAGACTGCAGAACACACTCATGGTAGATAAACATTGGATAAATTAACTTAATTTTGGTTAGCGCATGTCTCAATTGGAATAATGTTATCTACGTTGTGCTGATTTGCTGGAAAATCTGTTCCCTGCTGGAGGAAAAAAAATTAGCAATTGCTAATTGCTCTTCTTGTTAAGGAATCACATCTTCTAAAGCTAATGCACATCTCTTAGACTTTAGGTCTTTAAAGGCTCAAGATCCCTACTAAAAACTGGCAAGCCCATGCATATGTAATAGACCTATAAGTGCTAAAATGTGCCATTGGTTTTCTGGAATCTGTTCATTCATTTCCCAGCTGTCCTCTACTATGTTCCCAAAGAGTTAAAGTGTGTGTTCTGTTAATAATGGCACCTTATCGTAAATCTTCAGGAGGAAGCACTATAAATGAAGCTCCATTTGTATTGGAGTGCCAGAATCCACACGTGTAAATTTGCCCTTGCAGCATGCTGGGTAATGATGC
This sequence comes from Boaedon fuliginosus, assembly GCA_027560395.1. Lineage (NCBI taxonomy): Eukaryota > Metazoa > Chordata > Lepidosauria > Squamata > Lamprophiidae > Boaedon > Boaedon fuliginosus. The sequence goes on along the minus strand of JANHGC010006671.1, from coordinate 142,842 downwards.
TCTTCAGGACTCCACAGGATTCCCACGGGCAATATTTGGACAGAGTGGTATTGATAGGAGATCTACATGCAACAGACATTGGTCCCCATGGAGCAAAACAGCGCAACTCAAGGGCAAGATGCCACTGACAGGATGTCTGCACATCTCTGAAGATGATTTCACTCAGCATGCTCCTGGGGAATCTCCTTGTGCCGAGCTCAGCTAGTTAGTCATCCCATGGTCCAAAGTTCTGCTCTGTAGTGCAGCACAATTTGGGGAAACGGCACTGACTTTTAAAAATCCGTGCCCTCACTCCCCTGAGTGCACAATTTGTCAAGGAAGCTGAGGTCTCTAGAAAACAGGAGGTCATCCTAAAGACTCTTAACAGCTGTCAGTTATAAAAGTGAACAAAGAAGCCACAGCATAAGTTAAAAGTTTAAGGTGGTGTATCTTTTCTCCTTTTTTTTCCACATTTGTCTCAGGAAAGTCTGCGGTTTGGGAACCACCTTCCCAAACCTATGTTCTCTTTGAGGCACCCTTTTAAAATAAAAGTAATTATGTACAGGCCTGTAAATCAATGACGACCATAATTTCCCCCTTTGACGTTAATTAACAGCTATTATTTGTGAGATATTGTAGAAATGAATGACAACTTTGACTGTAATTGTGAAATAAATAGGGGCAATAGAAAAACCAGTTTTGAATTAGATGATATTATATTTCCTTTCTTCCTTTGAAGTTAGATACATATTTCTAAGGCAGTCAAAGTCATTAGAAAGCCGATCTAACCAATAAGGCACTATTACTGGTAACCTCAATAGATGAAAATTCAAAAGGAGCTAGACAATCTTACCAGGGCTGGCTGTGCTTTTTATACAGACATGCTATGCGAAAGTGTTATAATATGTTCTTAAGAAGCTTAAGCCAAATAATTTCTTATTTGTGTGAATTAGACAGAAAGAGGCCATAGAGTGTAAGTTAGATGCTTTGTGGCAGAATTTGTAGAGAAAAAATTGATTTAGGCTTTGATCAAGTCATATTATATACAGCCTCTTTTCTTGATTAGGGTTCTGCCGAGATTACGTCTCCGATTCTTTTCATAAAATTAAAAGAATGGATAAAGATAGGCTCCGCATATATATATTTAAGAACCAAATGTTTCAAACTTAGTGTGGATGATTGATTAGTAAATATGCCTCACACTGGCCTATATGCCTTATTTCTTCCTTCAGTGGCTTACATAGTATAAAACAAATTTAAAATATCCACTGTAAGCTTAAAACTTAAAAACAAAAATCCATAATAGTGAAGTACGAACAAAATAAAATTTGTTAAATAAACTTCTGTTTCTGAGCAGGTTAATATTCTGCCTAGAACAGGTCCTACTTCAACATCTGTCTGAATGTGCTCAGAGCTGGCAACAGCCTGCTCTAGATAGGGAGAAAGTTGCAAACAATTGGTACCAGAGCCTCATTACTTTAGCTTTTTTTACTTCCCAGTGTTAAGAGAATAATTATTCTTTAGATCTAATAAGTTTGATCAGGCAGTCAATTCAGACAGACAGGTAGTCAGGTGCCGAGGCATAAAGGGCTTTATAGCTAAAAATCATCCAGAATCTGATTAGAAGCCAGAGTAGGACCTGCAATATACTGTAGGTATAATATGTTTTCAATTACAAGAACCAGTTATCACATGGGAAACTGTATTCTGGACTAACTGCAGCTTCTGAGTGGTTTTTAAAGGCACTCCCCCATATAAAAGGTATTACAGTGATCTAAATGGGTCATAACAAGGATATGATTGGATGTAGCAAGTTTCTCTTAAATCAAGCAAGATAAAAATTGGTATACCAGCCAAAACTGGGCAAAAACGTTCTATCTCTGGCTTCCATTTGGTGGACTAGCAGAAGCTACCAGTATAAGTCTAGATTCTAGAAGGACCCCCTAAATCAGTGTTTCCCAACGTCAGCCATTTTAAGATGGATGGACTTCAACTCCCAGAAGTCCCCAG
>JANHGC010006671.1:100921-110983 GCA_027560395.1 Boaedon fuliginosus | reverse complement strand
CTCTGATAAGCAGTATATAACATCTGAGTGCTATTGCTATCTCTGTTGTAAGCTGCCCAGAGTCCTTCGGGAGTTGGGCGGCATAAAAAATGTAATAAATAAATAAATAAAATAAACAAACCATTTGTTCTTCATTTTCTGGATGAACTGTCTGGCAAAAGTTCTCGTTCTTAGCAAAATCAAATAATAATAACAAGGATTTATATTTTAAAAAACCCATCAGAATAATGGGTAAAACTGCATAAATCTTTGATGGTGGGTGTCACACATCTTACATTTAGACAATCACGTCTTTATTAAAGAACAATCCAACAACATCTCAGTAATTACAATGCAAGAATAATCTATAATGAAGAAGAACAGAGATTTCTAAGAAGGATAATTGTATGCAAATTCTACTGCCATATACACATTTTTTTGTATTCTGCAGCCCACTGATGCCATCCAAAATCATAGGATGCCCAGAATTCTTCTGTGAGGGAGATGGGTGGTTCAAAAATGTGATGAATACATAAATAAATAATGGCATCCATATCCCCATAGGGATATAATTGTTCTTCTAAGATGCAAAACAAAAATGAACTTGAAACTATTATTAGTGCAAAAGAAAACAATTACATTAACAAGTACAATTAGTGATAAGATATTTGACTGGGAGCCAAAGAACCTGATAAACTAGACCAGGGGTCTTTAAGACTAGTGGACTTTAACTCCCGGAATTCCTCAGCCAGCCATGACGACTGGGGAATTCTAGGAGTTGAAGTCCAAAAATCTTAAAGTTGCCAGGTTTGGAAATCCCTGAATTGGAGTAACCAGTGCCATGCCAGGACTATTTTGATTGGAACAGTTATTTGTTTATTAGATTTTTATCCCACCTTTATTATTTTATAAGTAAACTAGCTGACTACCCGGTCTAGCTTGGTTTTTTTTTAAGAAGTATATTTGTGCCGCAGCATTTGAGGGGCCTTCTGAAGCCCCAGGCGCCCCCACCCACATTGTTTGTGGGCCTTCTGAAGCCCCAGGCGCCCCCTCCCACATACTACAGGGGACCTTACTTGGGGTGGGCTTCTCCGTTTGAGTGCCATATGGCACCTCAGTTTGAATATGGAGCCTCAGTTTAAATATGAAGCCTCAGTTTGAAAACTGCACATGCTCAGTAGAGGGAGGGAAAACAGCACACAGTAGTGGGAGGGAAAACTGCACACGCTCAATAGAAGGTTGCTCCTTGTTCGTTAAGAGTGTCCTCTTTGCCCCATTTTTTGGGAGGCAAAAAGGCCCCCTACCCTTTGGTGACCCTGATAGTGTTGATCTTACTACGCTTACTATCTATCTGCCAGGTTTGAGCTAGATTGGTGCAGGAGTGAAAGTTTGTATAGACCACATACAAACACAGATCCCCACCCTCTTCTCTTTTATAGATATAGATAATAAATAAAGAACAAACCTAATACTCTTTTCTCTCCTACTTGCCTCACAACAACATCCTCTTTGAGATGAGTTGGGCTGAAAGACTGGCCCAAAGTCACCCAGGTGGCTTTCATGCCTAAGGCAGGGCTAGAACTCTCAGTCTCCTGGTTTCTAGGCCGGCACTTTCAATCATCACTGTATCAAATTGGCTCTCTGTTATAGTAACAGAATCTTGCAAAGTCTGAATGTATTTGCCCTCCAAACCTCACTTTATCTGTGTGAACCAGGGATGTCCGAGATATTTTTTCAAGTTGATTTCTTCGAGTGGGTTCAAACTTCTCTTATCTCACCATTGCCTTGGTAGTGGTTTCCCTTCCTCTCCTCCTGCAAAACAATTCCCTATTCCCTCCATATTGCCTCATTATCCGAAATGATTTAGTGTCTATTTGGCATGCAGTGCTAGTTCAGATGGAATGCAAGGGACTCTGAAATGTCAGAAGGGATGTCTGAATGTTCTGTAATAATGCAGGATAAGACTAAGAATGTCAGTTAATGCACCTTTAAATTTGTTACAAACGTTCTTCCTTAAATTCTATCGCTCTGTCTCTGATGTATTATGCTTTTTGAAGGAAAAAAGAGGCTTTGGAATATTGAGGGGTGCTCCATCTCCAGCCTCCTAAAACTGTTGTATTTTTTTGTTCTTGGATTACACAGCCCTCCTTCTAAGCAGCTGCAGGGTGCACCTAGGAAATATATTTAAATACAGGTAGTCCTTTACTTACAGCCGCCTCAAGTTCCCCTGATCGGGGAAATGAGGTGAGGTATAAATTTAATAAAAGTAAATAAAACAACAACAACAACAAAACAACAACAACAAAACAACAACAGCAATATAATAATAACAATAACAATAACAATAATAATAATAATAAAATTTGTATGCCACCCAATCCCGCAGGACTCAGGGCAGCTCACAACATAATAAACAACATAAATCATACAGACATTTAAAATCCCTCTAAAATTACAAAATTTCAGTGGGTTAATCTAATCCGGCTTGCCGGAACAGCCAGGTCTTGAGTGCTTTGCGGAAGATTCAGTGGTAGATCATTCCAGAGGGCAGGAGCCGCTGAGGAGAAGGCCCTCCTCCGTGGGATTGCCAAGCCATATTGCATAATAATAACACATTTAGAGACCATTCAAAATGACAACAACACTGAAGAAAGCGATTTATGACCGTGTTTCACACTTATGACCATTACAGCATCCCCATGGTCACGTGATCAAAATTCAGACACTTGGAAACCAACTCATATATGTACTGGTTGCAATGTCATACGATCATCTTTTGTCGTCTTCTGACAAGCAAAGTCAATGGGGAAGCCAGATTCTATTGCTAAGTGAAACAGTAGTTTAAGTGAATTTTACCCCATTTTATGACCTTCCTTAAGAAACATCATAAAATGGGGTAAAAGTCACTTAACAACTATCTCGCTTAGCAGTAGAAATTTTGGGCTCAATTGTGGTTGCAATTTGAGGACTACCTGTAGTTGTTAACGTATATGTATTATCTATGCACCTTTTCCTTTTTAGATACCAAGTGTTTCATAGCCTTAGTTGTAACCAGCATAGAGTTCTGAAAGAGAGTCTCAGAAGTGGAAAAACAATAATGATGTAATAGGTTTTCTTTCTGGAATTAAACCAGAGATCATACTAAGCATTATTGTGATTTGTTTGATTTTGGCTTAATGTTGTATGTGATCCCAGATCTAGTAGAACAAATTCAGTCAATAAAAGTTTTTTTACCTGAGGATAGGTAGTTGCCAATAATACCCTGTCAGAAAATAAAGAAAATTCTATTTCTGGTACTTTATTTTGTTATTTTATTTTATCTTCCTGGGTTATAAGTTGTTTAAATTATGAACAGTGTTAAACAAAGTTGAAATCATCTAAACAATTGCCTATCCATCCCTTCCTATCATATCATATCAATTTTTACTAAACATTATTAGTTTGACACACAATAAATTAGCCAATGTTTCTATGACTCAACAAAAGTGGTGAAGAGTACAGTATATTCTTTTTATAAAGAAAAAAAGACCATTATGAAGAAAAATCCAGTTTTACACGTAGAAGCAGTGAAAGAAAAATACTGCATTGTAGAAAAATTCAGTGGATCATTAAGAATTTTTGCTAAAGTCTTACTCAAACCGGTGACAATATTGACTGGAAATTCTGAGAACTACAATTCCAGAAATGAATTTGGAGAGCATCAGGTTAGGATTAAAGAAGTACAGTGGTACCGTGGTACTCATTGTTAATTGGTTCTGGGAGGTGCATACCAGAAATGATGGATATCAACCAAATTTTTCCCATAAGGAATCATGCGGTGAGTCAAAAGGTAGCCGATTCCAACAAGTTCCAGCTTGTGCATTGAGTACCAAACAAATGATAAGTACTGGGACAAAATTTCCATGTCAAAATGTGTTGAGTACCAAATTCAATGAATTTCAAAACAGTTGAGTACCAAAGTACCATTGTATCTTTGATTACTTTTGTACTGATTCAGTTAACTAGCTCCTGTATGTCTGAATGGTTTAACAACAACTACTTGTTTATTAGTGTAATTGTTTGAGAAATCTGGAGAAAAAAGTACACATATATTGTTTGATTGCCATGCTAGTTCCAGAATTGCATGGACATTATGGCTGACAATCAATTACCGAAATAAGATTTTTTTCCTGGCAATTGAGTTTTGTAAGTCAGCATAGATGGTATTCATAGTGATTGCCCATATTACTGGAATAAAAAACCAGGATAGGTTAAAAATAGATAATTTTAGAGAAATGCTTTTAGATTTTAAATACCTTTTTATTGTTGATTTTGATGCTCATTGTTTTAAGATTGTTGTACGCCACCTTGTGTTCCCCTTGACCAAGGAACCATGACTAAGGAAGAAAGGATACAAGTTTAAATAAATAAACAAACAAACAAACAAACAAACAAATAAATAAGAAAAATGTTTTAAAAACAAACACAGAATTAGATTGCTTTGGATGCACGTATCCAAAGAGAAGTATATGGCTGAAAATATGGATTTTAGCTGCTGGAAAAAAATATTTATTTTTTTAAATAATAAAAGATTGCTGCACACATAGTCAGAAGAAAGTATGAATTTGCTAACAGGAGGCCCCAGAATTTTATTAGAAAGATTAGCTGAAAAGTAACATATAACCTCTATCCATTCCTGGGCACTTAGGTCTATGTAACCTGTCAAGAAAATGAAAACCATTGTGGGAATGATTTTTTACCCTTCCAATTCCACTCCACCAAATCACTCTTTGAGATTGCTTACCTTATAGTTTTGCTTTTGCCTCTTTGGCAGAAATATCTACCTTACTATTGTAAAAGGAAGAGGAGGAGGAAAAAGCTAGTTCTGATTTGTAAGTTCCGAAGCATTTTAGACCAGTGAATGATCCCTACCCCCAAAAATAGTTTTAGCTGATGTGACAATTTCACATGAGCATATGTAATTTGCATTTAAAAAAAGCACTGTAGCTTCTTCAGAAATAGTTTAGGACAATATTTCCATGCATACATGAAGTTTATTTAAGCAGACTGCTCAGCATATGTTATTGGTGTAAGTTGGCATTCCTAGTGATTGAAATGAAGTCAGCAATTTTTGCTAAGAAATCTTCAGATAGATTTGGGAACCTGCATATGTTTAAAAAGGGGAAAAAACCAGTATCAAGGCTCAGCCATCACCATTTACTGTTCCACTTTGCACTTGCAGTTATCCTCTGAAGTTTTAGAAGTTAGTGAAAAGCAAGATATTTTGATTTGGGACTCTGTTGTAGTAGCATTTAACTAATAAGCTAGATCTACATCCGTGATATTGCCTACGCAAAACCAGGAAGTAAATAAAAAAGTTGTGTTAATTTCAAGCTCCATTAGGTACAATACCAACCAAATACGAAAAGACCAAATGGCAGAGAAATTTATTTTCAAGTTCCTGAAGAGGTATTAAAATCAATGAAGAGGAAGTATTAATAAAATCTGAATAATGCCTTCATTGCCTCTTTTTATTATGAATTTTTATGGCAAACATTGAGTAAGTAATTGTTCCATGCAAAAATGATTGCAGACGGAAATGTCAACAGAATTTACAGTATTGCATAGACTACAGAAGCAAAAACTCAATTTCTATATTAGATGAAATAGAAAAATGAAGCAGGTGGGAGGGAGGGAAACACAATATTTATACGCACATTGCATGTATGAAGGGTATATTTAATTAATTATATATACATCTGTATCAACTATTAGAACAGCAGAGTTAACTGATGTAGATATGAAAAAATATTAATTGATGGTATTCTACACAGTTCTGTCTTTACTGCTCTACTGTTTAATATCTATATCGGGGTGTCCAACCTCAGCAACTTTAAGACTTGTGTACTTCAACTCCCAGAATTCCTCAGCTGGCCAACAGCTCCTGATGCTGACAACACCAGAGGAAGAGGCTGATGGGAGTATTTATCTAGTATTTATGCAGTGTGTGCTTCTGTCTAATGAGATTAAAGTTTGTTAGGCACAAGAATAACATGAGCTGATCAATGCAGTATGTTTATTGCTATTTGCCTGTACACAGGAATCTCTCCAGACTGAAACACATGTTACATTGCTTCTGGATACTGTGAAGTTTTAGGGAGGATCTCCCTTGAGCCTTTTCCTCCCCACAAGAGACTGAAGGCTAGTCAGCCATTTCACTCCTTCCTTCAACTCAGCCCCATATTCCACCACACCAAGGCAGCAATCAACACCAGTGAACACTCGGCTAATGTTAATTATTCATTTGTTTAGTTTTGTTTTTCATTATAATCCCAATATGGGATTAGAGCAGTAAAGACAGAACTGTGTAGAATACCATCAATTAATATTTTTTCATATCCACATCAGTTAATTCTGCCATTCTAATAGTTGATACAGATGTATATATAATTAATTAAATATACCCTTCATATATGAATATATGTGGTTAACAATATATGAATATATGTGGTTAACAATAGTAAAAAACCTAGTCATATAAAGCAATTGTGGTAAAAAAAATTGCAAAATTACAAAATCATAAAACCCAAGGGTTTAGGAATACCCTACATCCCAAGTATCATGCATTACCATAGCCCCTCTCCCGAGAATTGAATTGAAAATGCAAAATTTGGAAAGGCAAATCTGTCTTTTAGTGAGGGGCGGGTAGTTACTTCAAGGGGTAAGTGCACTGCTTAAAATGGTCCAAATAAGGAAGAACAGGACAAAACCAACAAATCCATTTTCACTGTGGTTGTGAACTAATAAATAAACAGAAATTAAATCCAGAAAAATAGTGGAGTCAATGCTAATAAGAAAGTTGAACTATAAACCTTCAATGAAACCTCTTCATTGTATGGATTTTTCAAGAGGCAACTGGACTTTCTGGTTTTTCTTTGAAGATGTTTCGCTTCTCATTCAAGAAGCTTCTTCAGCTCTGAAGAAGAGCTGAAGAAGCTTCTTGGAATGAGAAGTGAAATGTCTTCAAAGAAAAACTAAAAACTCTAGTTACCTCTTGAAAAAGCATTTTTGGGACAACCATGACCTGGATGACTGAAAATCTCCATAGACATTCATTTGATAGAGTTTTAATCCCTCAAAAGGAGTCTCAGTTTTTAGAATGCTCCTTGACCCACAGAGAATATTTTATCTGTAGATGGTGACTGAGGTGAGGAACACATTTTCACTATTATGATTAGAGCAGCAATGGTGACTCTTCCTGATCCACCAATCCTTTCCTTAATTACAACTTCTTTTCCAACAAGCAATTCTACAAATTGCAGAGTTGTGCAATTCTGCAAATTAGTGCAAAATGAAGCAGCTGGACTGCTGACCAGAGCAATGTATAGGGATATAATTTGCATCTAACATGAAGCTCTAGTCTACATTGAAAGATTTGGGTTAGCAACTAGATGCTTTCTATGAACAAGTTAGGTACTGACCTTAGAATAGTTAATGCCTGAGTATCTCTTGGACCACCTCTCATAATAACACTATCTAGTAATTAGAGCAGCAAGAGGGGCCCCTTTAATGATTTTAGTTGTAGCTATGATTAGTTTTGAAGTTTTCAGTTATGTTTTATGTTCTGCATTTGTGTTTGTAATAAGCTACCTTAAGTGAATAAGAAAGAAAATAGAAAAGCTGGCTAAAACTGGATAGAAATATCAATTTCCTGAAACAGAAGTATATCAAAATATCTCTGCACCTAAGATTATATATTTTATTTCCAAGGTTCAAATTTTTGGCTACTGCCTTTGCAAATCTCTGAGCAATTCTTCCTTATCATTTTCTTATAAATTGAACTGAGTTGCAGCCAAGCAAGAGGTGATGGCCATTCCATCTGGCTTGTCACTACTTCTGCTTATTTTCATTTTTCAAAACTGTTTCACCTGGAACATAGAAGAGCTAATAAGTAGCACGAGGGACTGGTGCCCAGGTGTGCTATTTTTCTTTTTCTTGCTCGTCTCTTTCTTTTGTGATATGCCTTTTAGATTATATCAGGAAGCGACAATCTTGCTTTCACTAACTGAATGGAAACCAATCTAGGAATCTGTCTTTGGGGAAATGAGATAGGAAGTGCTTTCAGTCCAGTAAGTAAACAACCCAACTATTGGAGCATATTTTATTCCAGATGTACCTTAGCTGAGAAAGACCTATAACTTTTTATTTTTTAAAAAAACATTTGTCATTTCCATGTGTACACTGCTGTCAGTCTGAAGATCAGCTGTTTATCCATTCAGACCATATTAATAAAACTGTACCAATTATAATTGGCATATTCCTACACATACAGTAAAACTTCAGTTTGCGACTGCAATCCATCCCTGGACTGCGATTGCAAACCGATTTGGTCATGTTTTGAAGTAACACTGCGCATACGCAGACAATTCTGCGCATGCACGGAAGGGAAAATGGCATGGAAAGGAATCTTTCCGCGCTGTTTTTGTGCGCCATCCAAGTTTTGGGTCGGGAGCCGATTTGGTTGTGAGCAGAAGCGTTTGTGAACTGGGGTTCCACTGTATCAGAATAGACCAAGATATTTAACATCCAGTATTGAAATTTTGACAAAGTAAACATTTTATGAATATAAAATGCTATCAAGCAGGCTATAGAAAATCTATGAGATGGAATCTACAGAATTGTAATGTTCGTGTGAAAATAGTTGTAGATATACATGTGCGCGCGCACACGCACACACACACACACATGTCTAACAGACTGGTTACAAGTTATTCAAGTTCTGATTATCTGTGAGGGTAAACTTTCAATATCAATTGGAAGTTTTAATTATTTTTAATGCGATGTTGTGACAATTTTCAACATTTTTTTTTAATCTGCAGGTTCATGGTTTCTGCCCATGTTTCATTTCTTTTCCTTCAACACTTCTCTCTGTGTTTGTTTGTGTGTGTGTGTATTTAAAATTCACTGTAGAGAAATGCTGAGACATAAACAATTGTACTGTGAAAGAAGTAGTTGTCAACATTATTGGGCTATGTGCCAAAAAATATTAGAAAAGGCAGATTGAAAACCAATTGCCACTCACTCTACCTCTATGTGGTGTACCCTAAATTAATCCCATTGGAATCGTTACAATTGTTTGGAGAAAACATCACATACAATGTCCCTCCACTGCATTGAAATTAAATGTCATACTACAAGAGCCAGTAATAATGAGATCCACTTTGCTGCATTGTTTCAGGTGCTGGCCTAGAAACAGCTGCTAACCTACTATGTAGCATGAACCTTGTGACTATAATAGAATCTTTCTTTCCTTTATTCCTTCCTTTCTTGATCCAATAACAAAGATCTCACGGTTGCATAATGAATATTCTATTGTAAAAATTGAAAAAGGATTCATTAGGGTCTGGGCCAAAGCGTTGCTTGGTTTGAGCATGCCAGCAACTACATTCAAATCTCACAGACATACACACACAAACACGCGCATACACCAGTGGTGGCTTGGGAGGTAGGGATCTAACCTGAAGCAGGATTTTTAGGGAACTAGAGGCCAAATGGTATGATAAATGGTTGTGGGAACTGGGTATGCCTAGCCTAATGAAGAGAAGGACTAGCAGGTGACATGATAGCAGTCTTCCAATATTTGAGAGGCTGTCACAGATAATAAGGGGTTAATCTATTCTCCAAAGGAGCAGTAGTTAAGACAAAAACAGATAGAAACTTATCAAAGAGGAGAAATTTCCTGTCAATGAGAACAATTAATCCATGAAACAGTTTATCTTCAGAAGTTGTGGGTGTTCCATCATTGAACCTTTTTAAGAAGAGACTGGACAGCCATTTGCCCAGAATGGTACGGGGTTTCCTGCTTGAGCAGGGGGCTGAAGTAGAAGACCTCCAAGTCCCTTCCAACTCTGTTATCCTATATAAGAAACAGGATCAAACAGGAGGACAATCTAATATCCATTGTAGCAAAATATATATATATATAAAAGAGAGGTGGGTAGGGATGTGTGTTTATATATGCTCTATTCAAACTTTCAGTCCTGCACCAATCTAGCTCAAACTTGGCAGATAGGTAGCAAAGCGTAGTAAGATCAGCACTGTTGG
>JANHGC010006671.1:25883-41086 GCA_027560395.1 Boaedon fuliginosus | reverse complement strand
ACCTGGCTATGGCGGAAGGCTTGGGGTTAAGATCGTTCCCCCCTATTTGATTGTGTGATTGATTGTGTGAATGTATGTGTATTTTATGCTTAGGGCACATTTTATATGTTGTACGCTGCCTCGAGTTCCCCATTGGGGAAGAGAGGCGGGATATAAATCAAATAAATAAAAAATAAATAATAATAAATAATAATCTCAGTGTCTTCCATTTCATTTTGGAACCCTGTTGCCAGTCAGCAGTTGTTCAGAGATCAGGTTTGAAACCTGGTAGGTATGAGGAAGTCTGGTTTGAAAAAAATGAAGAAAAAAAAAAAGACCACCCGTTGCCAAAAGCAGGATGGCCTAGGAAGAGAGTGATCAGCGACTTAGGGGAGGGGGATTGGATTGGGAAAGGGGGAAGCATATTCACTCCAGCTTAAATTTAAAAAATGCAATATGAGAAGACCCGGGGCTAGTCTAATGGAGGAATTCTAACTGGCTCATTAAGAAAATGTGTCTAAAGACTAAAGATATAAGTAGTGCTTCAATTCTCAATTATGTCAAGGAATAGACAAAATGGGCTTTGTTTAATAAATATTTAAGCAGTTGTTGCAAGAGAGGAAAGTAAGAAAATTACTAGGAAAACCTGTGTTTGTGTGTTCAAACACCTAAAGAGAAATTTTATTCTGAACAAAATGATAAACTGTGAAACGCATAGCCTTCCTTCCTTGATTATCTGAAGGCTATGGTTAAAAAAAAGTCAAGATTGTGCCTATAATGGTATAATTGAAGGTCCATGCACCTTTACGTAGGCTGCATGAATCACACCTACGTGGCTGTCATCTTGAATTAATTTTTACCCTCTCCTGTTGATTTTCTTCCTCCCTCCACATAGCAAACAATTGTATTTCATTCAACTTACCTGAGTTCACTGTTACAAGTGCATATACAGAAAACCAGGATAATTGGTGGGTTTTATACAATGCTTCAATAATCATAACTTTAAGGCAACTCTTCTCACAGAATAAACAGAGAAAACAACATAGTTTTTGTTGCGATTCAGACCCCAGTTGGCGTCTTGTCCACATTTCGTGTCCGGCTATGTTCTTTATCATTTAACATTTATCTTATAGCCATCACCAATTATTTTACTTAGTTTTCAGTGAGTTTAGGGGAAAATCTCTTGGAGCATTTTAAAAACTATTGAGTTCTGCCACCTTTGATGAAAACAGAAATAACCTAGAACTAATTGGAAAGATGCTCGTTTTGTTCGGTTGTTTCCAGATGCTGCAAACGCAACCTGTAGCAAAACAGGCTCGCTGAGGTGTTTAAAATTACACTGCCTTTTATAACTACTTCATATTTTCAAACGTAAGTCCTGTAATAATAAAACCTCCCTACCCTTGATATACCACTGTGTCTTACAGATCTGGATATAATCATATATCCTTAGAGCCGGTGTGAATGTACCTCCTACTTCAGGCCATTCTGTTGAAGCATGGTCTTCTTGCAGTTCCATTTTTCATTTTGATAAATACACCTCTGTAACAGCTTTTCAGCTAAGAGAGATTACACACTGGTTCATATCATAGAACAAGGAATATGCTCGGGGACAAAGATGAATGCCCACGCTCAACACAATGTCTAAAGTGCCAGGGACTATGATAGAAATTCTTTAAAAGCATGAGCATGTCTTCATTAAAATGCATCATCTGTATCAAAGATGTTATTTACATTGAGTGGGGAGATACAGTAGCCAAAACAAACCCAAGTAAGGATAACGTTTTGGTTTAAAGCAAAATGACAAATACAAGACCAAGGATATGACAATGTGGAAAGCTGAAATCTGGTGGAAGCAAAATTATTTATTGTTTATTAGCATCAGGATTTAACCAAGCAAGAGTAAAACAAAATATCAAGCAAACCAGAAAGCTCCCATCAATTTGGGGCTTCAAAACAGAAGCGCTATGGTCAATATTGTAGATCCAATATCATATCAAACTAATGTGCATTTTGAAATTCTGGAAGAGGATCAGGATCAGAGGTGGTATTCAGATGGTTTGGACCGGTTCTGGCGTACCGGTAGTGATAATTTGGACTGGTTCAGAGAATTGGGAAATACCACCTCTGGCTGGGCCCACCCACCGGCCCCCGCTCTTACCTCGCCTATATTCTGTTGTTTATTAACTCAGCTGATTCAAACACAGAGCGGATTGCCATGCCTCAGCTGAGCTAAAAAACAGCACAGCTCACCATTGTTGATGCAGAGGACGGTCTCTGAGCCCCGCGCACGCGGACATGAAGCAATGTTTGGCGTGTGCATGCATTATGCAACCCTGCACAGTTCACAGTGTTGATACAGAGGGCAGTGTTTGAGCCCTGCGCAAGCGTGGCAAAGCGAGCATGAAGTGAGCTCTCCAAACCGGTAGGGAAAAAATTTGAAACCCATCACCGATCAGGATCAAGTTATTGTTGCTGTTACTGTTATATATTGACACTGCTATCTTCATAGCATCATCTAACCTTCACGGAAATCCTTTCTTCATTCCTGTTATTTTGGCACTATGGCAGGTGGATGACTATAGAAGATACCATAAATCACTAGAAAAGAAATCACCACAGAATGACATCCTGAATATGAATGCCAATCTTTGATCCAATTGCATATTGTGTGCAATCTTCAGTTTCAAAAGCATTCCTTTGAAAGGTTTCCTAGATGTTTCAATAAAGAAGGAAGTCCGTTCTACAAGTATGCCCTGCTGTGAACATATACGTCTCCCTAATTAGTAGGGAGGTCCTTTCATATTAGAGTTCCATTAAGTTGTCAAAAAAAATACCAGCAATAATATCTCAAGGAGCTCAATAGGATGTCTCAGTGAACAACTTTGGACTCAGTCAGTCTTTAGAAGTGATCTCAGGTGAAGGAAAATCTGTACATTGTATCTTCTGTAGTGACCCATGATAGCCATCATGGCATAGAAATGAAGGCATTGGACAGGGGAGATGTCCAACCTCAGCCCCAAAAGCTCTCTGGATCCTTCTGAGCCAGTCAGTATCTCTCAGCTTATCTGAGCTTACAGGGTCATCATGGGGGGGGGGGGGGATGCAAGGAAGGTTTGTACACTTGCTTGAGCTTCTGAAGAAAAGATGAGATAGAAATCAAACATACAGTCAAATGTAATCTAAATCTAATCTCTTTGAACTGGCTGTGCCATGGATGACTAGGAGACGATGTTGATGGAACATCAAAAATATGAAACACTCCGTATTTTTTCCATTCTCATTCAAACAAGGAAGTTCATCACTTTCATGACATGTATGTTACCTTGTTGCATTCCCATTGGAGTTTTCATTTCTTATTGTGAAAAGATGGCAGGCAGGCCAATCTAGGTTGAGGTTCAAGACAGCATGAAGATAAAGCCATTATGCTTATTCACACCCTTTCTTGGGTTTGTATTTATAAAAGTTTCTCTGTGGTGGGATAATGCAAATTGTCTACCAGGACCAACTCGGGCATCAGCATTTGCAGGACTTCTGTAAGCATGCTTAAAGAAAGCTGTAATAAATTCAGAATCACAATTTACTGCAATACTCATTGTTTTAACTTTAGGGTGTAAAGGAGTAGCATTGTTGTCATTGCAATGTTTTCTTTCTGTAAAAATGGATCTGAAGTAATTAAAAATGTTTTTGTGCATGTGTTTGTGTGTGTATGCATGTGTAGATTAGCATGCACACTGCATATATATATGTGTACACACACACACACACACACACACACACACACACAGTCATTTAGCATTAGTGCATTTGTTTTAGAATGAAGAACCTTAAGCAATGTAAATAAAGAGCATAACCGGAAATGATACAATCATATTAAAATATTTTAGTTTTTTTAAAAATACCATTTGGTTCATGTTATGTGTCATACTAGCAGTTCAAACAACTGGGGATTCACACCAATTTCCAGTGCAGAATGCAGTTTCTTGAATGCAGAATAAGTGGTCACAGAATGAATGTTCTATGGAAGTATAACATTTTTCAAGATGCCAAAAAGTGGACACTGGATTTTTTTAACTCATTGGAGAATGTTCCAATTATCAGTCCATCTTGAATAAGTGTTAGATTTAGAAGGGAAAGCAATGTAGGTTTCACCAATTCTGAAAGGTGTTAATTAGACAAGATCACCACATGAAAGAGCATCTTCAATTATCATTAAAATTATTCCACTGAACATTTCCATAGAGGAATGCTAGAACAATGCAGAGACAAAGAAGCTGTCAGATGGTTGAGGTAAACAGCCCGTGCATATAACATGCCTATTCCCAGGAAATCTGCCTAACATAATGAGATTGAGAAATCACAGCTATTGTGGATTTAGCCCAGCATTAAATATGGTTGGGGACTAACCCACTAATAGAATAACTGCTGATTAACTTAATCTGCCCATGTTTTTTGCAGCTGATGCAGCTACCTCTGTCATCTCTGCATAGTTTATTGTTCACAAATTCTTGATTTCACCCACCCCAGAGTGGATATGATTGACGTTGGCTCTGCTTTGCATTTATTGTTCAGCCATATCTTCTTTCATATCAGGCAGCTCGACTGCAGAATATAAGTCTGGGAGCAAGCAACACAATGTATTGTGATTGGCATACGTTATCCTTGTGGGATCCTTGGTGCTCTCTGGGGTTGGTTAGTTCTTGCAGACATTTCATGACCCAACCAGGTAACATCATCAGCGCTAGATGGAGCAGGGTTTTCTCTCTATTTATATAGCAATAGAAATAGCACTTAGACTTATATATTGCTTTACAGTGCTTTACGGCCCTCTCTAAGTGGTTTAGAGAGTCGGCATATTGCCCCCAACACTGCTTTGTAGCCTAAGAGAGACAGCCTGAGATATTTCAATACAAGCGTTCTCCCCCTTTGGGGCATGAATACCACATCAAAATGTACATAGAATAGAAACGTACATCAATCTGACCTCAAACCACTCCTTTCTTCCCTAGGCCTTTGAGAGTGGGAAGTGGCATGCAAAAAAGTCAGAATGGTGGTTGTGGTGGTATGCTTGAAGTCCTGCATCTTCTGTAGATGTTTACGATGGCAGATTGTGTTGCCCCAGGCTACCATGTTGGTGATGTTTTTGTGCCCTCTTCAGATGCTGTTAAGCCACAGCATCTGAGCTGAGTGAAAAAGAAAGAATGGACTAGAATTAACATAGAAGTTAATTCTGCATTATCCTCAACTACCTATCTGGGTTTTTCTTTCAGTTTTCTACATTCAAAAAGTACATTTTATAAGGTTTTCCTGATTTATTTTAATAATTACACACACAAAATCTGCTTTCCAATGAAAAGCATGTGAGAAAAATAACTCATTTTTTTTTTAAAAAATGGGTGAATAAAAATGAAAGACGTTTGAACTTTGGGTGTTCCTTTTATGTTCTCCAGGATTCTTGCTGAACATCAGGGTAAGGATTCAGGATAATAAGAAGCAGTATGGTGAACATCTGTGCTTATTGAACATTTTTGCTGCAATTATATTTTTATGCAGGCCAGGAGAGCACAGATTTTCTTCTTAGTACTGTTGTTTTAAGTCACTAATACTTTTGTTCCTCAAAAAATATTAGAATATTTTCCTATGGCATCTAGAAGCGATTCCAGCATATTTGTGCAATTAATTCAGCCAATTTTTTCATGGTTGATTGAACTAATGAGAGCTCCAGGGCAGCATTTTAGGCTCCATAAGGTGGTCAGACTTTCATTTCAATTTTCAAGCCAGGTCTCCATGCCAACATGTGTTTATTCCTTTTATTTCCCTGCTTCTGGCATTGGTTATTTCCAAAGTTGAAAAATGTTAAACTCAGAAAGTCCAAGAACTGGGTGTAAAGATGCCAATTAGCTGGGTGGGAATAGGTATGATTATGAATATGAAACCTTGTTAGTCTTCTGGCATGTGCTGGAAACCAAGCAATTATTTCTGCAGTTTCTTTATAAAGCGATTTTTTTTTAAAGTCTAACTCCATTGCAATGGCTTTCAGGAGTGCAAGGATGTAGTTTTTTTGCCTCAATACAGAATAAGTTGCCCCTGGATTTTTTCTCTCTTTCTAGTCTAGACCACCGTTGTGGTATTTCCTGGTGGTCTCCCATCCATGTATTCAGTGCAACAAACCATGCTTTTTGAGATCAACACCAGGGGTGTCCAAATGTTTTGCAAGATCTGGTGAGGTGAAAATGTGTGGGAGCCAACGAGTCGGCCTGACATTCTTTGAAACATTAAAATTAAATGCAAATGAACTATTTTATGAATAGTGTGGTGAAGGGAAAAACACACGCCAGCAGGGAGAAGAGGTTGCTGGCCGCTCAGAATTTGAAAAGCGGCTGCAATTGGCCCCTGGGCCGGATATGCCTGCTATTACCTAAATTATTCCATTTAATTGTTTAGTTTCACTGAATTCTCATGTGTTCCACAGAACGAGAACAAAGGATTTTGTTAAAAAAAATAATCAGACTCCAGAGTGCTCCTCATAATCCATAACCGGAACACTCTGGAAACATCTTTCACCTTGGAACTTTCAGACAGACACGGAGAATATTTCTATAATTTGCCTGCCTCACGTATCATATAAATATGGTGCTAGTGAATCAAAATTAATTTTCTAGGATAATTAAAGGCTGGAGAAAATGATAAGTTTTGGCTTCTTTCCAACTTCGAATACTGACCAGAGCTTGGATCATCACTATCTCCTTATTGCCGTGAGGCAAAAAAAGAAAAGAAAACAGCCATAAACATCCATTCTTTTTTCTCCTTTAAAAACCCTGTATTCTTTCCTAGGATTTATCCTTTCGAAACCCAAAGAGCATGTTCCTGGATGCAGAATAGCACAAATTGAAACTCTGTCAATAATATGGCTAAAATGTTCATTATGCACAGCGCTGGATAATTTGCAAGAATCAACAGAGAGATGAAAGCTCACTTTTAATTTTTGTCACGGAAATAATGCCTGGTGTGCCTGGATGGCTCACCCCTTATTTCTGTGTGTATTAGTATCTTCTTTTGAATCTGCATTCACTGCATGCCTGGGAGGCTTTGTTCATGCATAATGCTCTCTTTCTGAAATAGGAGAAGTGTATCCTTTCATCACAGGGAAATATTATGATCTAAAGTGCATCAACCCTAATGAAGATATCCCAAAAAAGCATGAAGTCGTGCATTGTACTAGCAATTTTAGCTGCTTGAAATGTCATAATGAGTAAATCTAAGATCACGATGTTAATGTTAGAATTCACATATAGTATAAGTGATGGTGAAAGCGATGCTGTCTCATGCAGCTTATATTCCATTGGTACCATTGTTTTGCCAAGCACATCCTTAAAAAAGACATGCTGCAGATTAATACTCAAAAAAAGATTCCAGAAGACTACAAAAGCCCTTATTTGAAAAGATGAATAGATGCAGATTTTTTTTTCATATTGTGATGCATTTTAATTACTTTAGCATTGAAGAAAATAACACATCGGAATAAATACAAAACCTAAGACCCTTTCTCTTCTCTATTCACAGAAGAACATAACTATTTTAGGTGACCCTGGAAGTCTTATTATCTAGAGAAAGAACCTTAAAACAGCACCTAACATTTCCAAAATGTTTGTTTCTCAAGAAATATGAGATTTAAAAAATGTACGTAGCTTAAAATCCCTGCTTTTTCACAAGTCTAGTTTTCAGCTTTTGCACAAGGCATCCTATTAGCACGTCAGCTATTTGCTAGATGAAATGCCTGGGAGGTACTTTACACCTTGAAGTGTTGTCCTTTTAATCCATAGCCTAACAATTCCAATGGAAAGCGCTGAAAGAAAATTAAGATTTCAAGACAAATAGAGAAAAAGTAAAAGAAGAAACCAAACTGAAAATGCACCATTTGCAAATTATGCAAATTATGACTACATAAAAATTAAGAACATGGACATGGCAATCACTGAGTCCAGGAAAGTGAAAACCCAAGATGGTTCCTGTCAAACATTGCTACGGTAGCCCGAGAGTCAGATATCTGGAGGAGAATAGCTTGACTAATTCTGTAGCAAGGAAGTGGTTGAGCTGTAAACATTCATTAAATGGAGATAGGTCAAGCGCCAGGGAAATCAGAAGGCTCAGGCAGTTCAAATGGGTAAATGGGATTTATTGCAAGCTTAAGCTCTCTACAAGAATCTGAACTACTAATGGTCCAGTTGGCAGTAGATAAAAATCAGTGGAATTCAAGGTGGGCAGGACTTTGATCTCTTGTGGAAATGACTCAAGATTGATTACATGTTTGACCTCTCCCTCAAGATCAGCCTGATCATCTGCTATAAAATAGCAGATAATACCACTTTTTTTCATTGAAAGTTTCAAAGAGAATATGTTATTGATTTGGTCTCATGGGTGCCTCATGACTGGGGAGATCCATTAGTCAAGGCCTTGAAACTTGAAGTGAGGAACAGGAAAGGAAGGGGTATGATGATGATAAGAATGGGGCCTACAGTTTGATCTCACAAAGTATGTTAATTAATTAGTCTTCATTGATGTTGCACTTTGCTTGCAATAATTATACAACGGTTCATTTATTTCTTCTTTCTGTTATATGATAACATTGATTCACATTATGGTGTTGTATAGAGTGAAGTCAACATGTCATCTTCCTGTTTAATATAATTTTAATAAGAATTTTACAATAGTAAAAATTAATACAAACTAAATTTGGAAAAAAGAAAGAATGAAAATTGTAGGAAAATGAAAAAGAAAAAAAGAGAATAACAAAGAAAAAGAAAAGAAGTATATTAAAAAGTTCCAATTATAAAGTATAAACCAATTTAATAATACCCCATTCCTTATTAGAGAGATATCTCTTCATCCCATATTCTACCCCTTACTGATAAGCAAAACTATAAAACATCAACTTTTCAATCCTTGTGTCAGCACCAAAAGTCCTTAAAGGGTTATTAGTTTAGCCTTGATCAATTAAACCAAGAACATTTGGTTCTTTCTCTATTTTGTTCCACATCTGTTTTTCTTCTATTAATATTTTTTGAGACTGGTATATCCATAAAAGCTGATATCATTACAGTGTAAATATTAATTTCTGGCTCCATTCTTCATAAGATTTTCTTTAATATTTCCAATGTTATAGTGTTTTTATTATTCTGTAAGTCCAAGAATTAACCGAATTAACCAGGCTTATAACTTTTTTTCCTTCTCCTTAAAATCTTTCCTCTTGTATCCAGTTTAATATCATCACTTATCTTTTGTTATGACTTGCAGTAACCAGGATAGCCAAAATAATTCTGTTTCCAATGGGAAGCCATTATTTTTATAGTTAATTCCAAAATTTAAAAGTCAATATTCCAAGTTTATCTGCATTCTTAATCCATTTAAACTTTTTAGATTAAAATCTTATTTAGCTCTTTGATGTTTACTTCCCATTCCTTATTTTCTTAATCTTATTTTTTTCTGTTGTTCACAGCTGAAGGTAAACTTACCAAATGAAGACTTAAAACTTGTTGGTCTGAAGATCTCTAATAGCTTTAAGATGATTAATAGGCAATTCCCAAAAGTGATTAGAAAGTGAGATTTGATAACTTAGTATCCTTTAAATGATTCTGCTATGGTTACAGGCAAAATGACTGTTCCTGTCATCTTCCAGTAGTCAAACCACAGAAAACTGCTTTCTGTGGTTTCCAAATTCCTTGAACTGGTACACTCTCTAGTTCCTTGATTCACCATCTTCAGTTCACATACCTTCCCCAGAAGCCCAGCAAATATTAATGTCTTTTAAAGTTTTTTTCAGTTACATTCTCAAAAAATATGCTTCTTTGAGAGTTAACTCCATAGAATAATGGGGGATATATATCTGATGGACAATGTATAGAATTCTTTGCATGTAAATTTCTGGCCTATTGAAGATTTGGTGGTTTTGCAATCTGGACATGTGCTGCAGAATTAAATTAAATCCTGATGAAACTTGTCTTCCAGGATTATGTGTGACATGTAATGTACTGTTTCATCTGCATATAAATAAAGAACCTTTAATATGGTTTCTATTAGAATATCAGATCCCGGATTACTTGAGGAACTGTACTGCCATTTCATACCATTCAAGAGTATTATCACATTGTTTTATTTATTTATTATTATTTTGCAACTGTCTACCTATTATCTAAGGTTAGGAAGCAGTACTGTGACTCATGACGTTCCATGTAATCTTTGATTGTCCCCTGTACACAGATTTGAGGGAACACCAGCTGGGCAGGATTTTTCATAATAGCACCCCTAAGTCCAAAGAGTGTGTCCTGCAACATTATTTGACAGGTTCCAACATACAATTGGTCAAATGGATTGCCAAATTTGCTGACAAGATAATGGAATTAAGGGCAAGGCTGGTGCAACACTGCGTTAGATTGCAGGAAAGACCACTCTATTTAAAACTTAATTAAGTGGGTATAAAGGCAGAGTATTGGTAGACTTTAGGATGAAGGTACCCTTGGGGTTGGCATTGCTGTTTCAACTTAAAAGTAAGGGTGTACAGTCGTATTTTGGAATCTAGCCTTCATAATGTAATTTTAATGTACCTTAAATGTATATTGTTGTATTTGAATGTAATTAATTTTAAGATATATTGATAAGGTCAAAAAGGCTGTCAATAAAGCACTACTGACTGACTCTTAGATCTTCCCCTAAATATTGTCATTTGTTGGGAGCTAGGAGATGTGTTTTTTCCATGGCAGTCCCTGTCCCTGCCCAAAGGACCACTTTGCCCCCTGAGGTTCAGCAGGCCTCTACCCTCTTAACCTTCCATAAAGCTTGGAAGACCTGGGTTTCCCCCTCCTGTCTTGGATAAGATTAGATGATCACACATTATTTCAATTTATTAGACTTATACCCCGCCTCTCTTCACCCCGAAGGGGAACTCGAGGCGGCATTATAATTGATTGGCATCAGGTTTTGTTATTTTTTTAATGCTTTCATTGGTTGAGTGTTACAGTTTTTAAAATGATTTTATATTTCATTAAATTTTTGATAGTCTCCCTGAGGTGGTTGAAAACTAAGCAGCTATATAAATGTTTTAAATAAATAAAATAGAATTATGTAAAAATTCATGTTTGAATTTGAGTTTGAATGATTTTTTTAGAGTGGATGAGGGCATTTGGTTCCCCTCCGGGCTTCAAGAATGCTTTGTGAACACTCTGAAGTCACCCCTTACTTCCTTTATGTTTTACATAAATAAATAATTGTGGAACTTGTCTCTCCGAACAAAGCTACTGATTTCTTTTTTCCTTCATCTATATCATTGGTGTCAAACTCTCTGCGTCACATTGATGTCATGTGACATTTCATGACATTTTTCTCATTTGTGGAGATGGAGTGGGCGTGGCCTGCACGTGATGCATCCAGCCCACAGTCTTCCAGTTGACACCCTGAGTCCCATATTATCCTGGTCAGTTCTAAGTCAGGTGAAATGGGTAAGCATCCAGGTCTTTGCAGTCAATGAATTATTTATCTGAATTAAAGAGCCTGCAGCCATGCAGCCCAATTTATTTATTTTTTGGTTGGATTCACAACCTTTTTGTGGGGAAGGGTTCAAAGTGACCTGCAGTATATGAGCAGCTTTTTTCATGTTATCTCTATAAGAGATACTGGCTAAGAATTCTGGAAGCTGGATTTACAACAAATCTGAAGGACAACAGTTTAGTGAAGATATATCTAAAAAAATATAGTTCCAGAGCACCAATTACCCAAAGCTAGAAAATGGGCATCCTGCAAACCTGCTGACACTTATGGACCTCAGCGTCTCATCACCAGCTTATGATATAAGCACTCCGGGTTATATACCATATGTTGAAAAGTTAGGTACATTACTGCTTTATCTTAAGGACTCGATAGCTGCTAAATTCCTCACCAGAGAATACATAATATATGACAATGTATAGCTTTATCTTACTATTAATCTTGTATCTTAGAAGTACTTTGAGATAGTCAGCTTAATAACATGACTTTCATTAAATGGTGAGCCCCTGCTGGTTTCTGCTTTCTAATTGCCTTCCAAACCTTCTCTTTCAAACAGTTCAACTATGTTGTTAAAGAAGCATATTAAACATGTAAATATTAAAAACGCACACCAAAAAAGGCTTTAATATTTGTAAAATTGTGCAAAGCTATGAATGCTACATAACAGTGCTGGTTACAGCTGTATTGTCTTTGAAATTCTACTTGTGCATAATATCATATTCTTTCATTTTTAGGATAGGATAACTACTGAGAATCATCAAGGAAAATATTCCCGCTATTTCTAAAATACCCAGCACAATATTTACAAGCCAAATGGAGCTGTACATTTCCAGACAGATCACAGGAAGGCTTTAGTGTAACATGGGGGGGGGGAGGGGTTTGAAACTTTCCCCAGGATCATTTCCTATGTGGCCTTGATCCACTCCTAATGCTCCCTGTGATTCACAAAGTAGCTGTGAGTTCTGAAAAGGACTAAGAGACACCTTGCACTTAACAAGCCACTTCTGAAAGTCTGCAAACGTAATGTCCTATGAAAGGCACTGACTGTGCCTTCAACAAGTAGGCTACTCCCTTGTCCCCCAGAGCTCTAAACCCACTGGAGATTAACTATTTTGTGGTTTCCTCATAAGGAACAGCTGTCTGGATCACTTGTGGGTGATTTCAAGTCCTTTTCTTGTCCAGAGAGGAACTATTAAACATATCTTCTGCTTCCCAGCTCTTCATTCTTCTGTGGTCATTGGTTCACTTTTTTTTTTTTTTTGCACAGCTGTTCTCAGTCTGCTCTTTCTTCCCCAGAATTCCTGAGAAAATCATCAAATTCACTCTGTAGGGCAAATTAGTGATTCAGGTTAAAGCAGTCCATGGCAAGTGAGAGTCGCTACATATCACAGAGATGCTTTGTTTCTTGTTCATTTCTGTATTTCTAATCTAGTTTCATTTTTTTTAAAAGAAGGCAGTTATCAGTACATTTGTTCTGCTAATTTCTGATAGATAGAATTTGAAAGTGCACCTTCATTCTCATCAAACAACTAAAATGTTTTCCAATACAAACCCACTCGTGTTCATTTTTCCCACTTACAAGTAACCTGCAGGAAGATATTAGGATATAATTTCACACAGAAGGGATTCATTTTTCAGGTGAAATTCTTCATAACTTAATTGATTCTTCCAGAACATTGGTTCCCACACTATCCATTATTAGCTGCTCTCGGGTCCCAGGGTGCTGCAGCCTTATACCATTTCAAATTGCAAAAGGTCCCAGGGTTCTTTTGTGTGCATTACGACCCATACTATTAAATTACATCTTTAAATATTGATGTGGTTGCACTTCAGACCTAAATCAAAAACACTGGAGGAGCTCCACCATGAGAAAAATGCTCTCTTCTGCCCATGGTTCACCGCTCCCCCTATGCCCCCTGTCATATATCTATTGCAATAAATATATTGTTGCAATATACTCCCAATTGATAACAAGACCTTTGCTTTATACCAAACGATTCAGGCTGAGAAGTTGATTTAGCTTCTGCCTGAATTGAGTATTTGCTCACATCTCTTTTGCCCCCAAGAAGGCATTTAAGGCAAAATAAATAAATAAACATCCCGATCAAGGTACACTAGATTAGTGTACTGAAACTAATGCAAACTTTGGACATTGTTAGCTTTGCCTTGATAAATCTTTTGGAAAAAGATGCGCTAAACCTTTTGGAAAAGATGTGATAAATCTCTTGGAAAAAGATGTGCTTTTTCACTGCTCTGCAATCTAATTGGCGTGTATGTGTTTGTGTGTTACTCTCTTTAACAGCCTCTTGAATGAATAAGGTACTTCTAAAAGAACCGATGATTTTTTTAAAAAAAGAGTTTTTATTCAATACCTTGCCAAAAACCAACGAAGAGTTGTACTTTTGTGAGATGAGGAAAGCAATCCATGCAAATAATTTTCTATTTATCTTATTCTTATTTTATATACATGTCATTATGATTGCCCAAGGTCACCTTTTTGTCTTTTAGGCAGTCACTCAAATAAGAAGTGATCAAGGCCACCTCAATGTGTGAGATTCCATCATTTTATCCATTCTTTGTAGTGGCCATTTTTCATCTACTGCTTGCTGGCTGGATTATACAAGCTTTAATGTTCTCATTTAAATTGTGAGAAGGTTGGGATATCATATTCAAGGGAACTAGAGCAGGGCTTTCAAACTCCCAGCCTGCGGGCCGGATGAATCATGCGCTGGCCACTCTCACGCCTGGTTTAGTGAAGGGGGGGGGAGTCCAATATGTCACATGGCACTGCCATGATGGCATGAGTTTAACAGCCCTAAACTAGGGGATGGATTTTCCAGGCTTATATTTTAAAGAGATTTCACCTCCTTACTCCAGATCTTCATGTTGCTGGGAAGAGGGGGAGCTCTAATGCTACAAAGACTCAGCTGGGAGTAAGTCTCATTAAGTTCTGAAGGAATTAGAATCAATATGAATAGGATTTCAGTGTTTGTTTCCTTATGAGAGCAAATCATTATCTAAAAGCTGTTGTAACATCTCTATTAGAACTAACCAAATGTTGTAAAGTTGTAGCCAAACTTTACTGACATGAATTCCCCTTGCCTACCATTTCATTTTGTGTAACATCTACTCCAATTAATAATTACAATAAATTTAGGAACTTGTTCATGCCTTAGGATATATATTTTTTGTACTAGTAAAGATTTTTGTTTCTGTTTTGTTCTTGTTGCTGAATAACGACTACCTACATTTACAGCAAATAAAACCTAAGCAACAAGCAAAAAAAGATATTGATAAAGCTATTGCTCTGGTGAATCCTAATTGCTATTCTCAACATTTAAACCAACGTTCTCTAGAATCTATTGGGATTACAGGTGTGGTCCTCAATTTACAACCACAATTGAGCCCAAAATTTGTGTTGTTAAGTGAGAAATTTCTTAAGTGAGTTTTGCACCATTTTATGACTTTTCTCATCACATTTGTTAAGTGAATCACTGCAGCACTTAAATTAGTAACATATGGTTGTTAAGTGAGTCTAGTTTCCTCACTGACTTTGCTTGTTGGAAAGTCGTAAAAGGGGATCACATTTTATTTTTTTATTTATTACAATTTTATGCCACCCAATTCCCAAAGGACTCTGGGCGGCTTACAACATGGATAGCAATAGCACTCAGATGTTATATACT